>OZ005650.1:189360528-189503028 GCA_963930645.1 Salticus scenicus
TTCCTATGGGGTTTTTAGCCTTTCCCCCCCTCTTTTTCAACTGTACAACAACTATGTGGAAACCCGTTTGAGTAATGAAGCAAAAGTAACTGTATTTTCTCCTCTGAAACAAACAAGGACTAAATTCTTTGGCTTTGCTCGTAAAAAGGTTTCCTCTTTCACAATATCAAACTTGAGAAATGATGTTGAACTTTTCTCTAGGGCTTTCATTGTAAGTCAAAATAGACATTTGGATTTGGACAAGTTTTTTGAGTATGAAAATACCAGTGCTCCGCCTTCGCTTTCCTCAAATGGTGTAATGCGGTCATGTCAGAAATTTCAGCTACTTAAAATCCTGGAAGAAGCCATTAATCCACCATATTTCAAAGGATTCTGCGATACAATCATTTACGATGGTGCAGCACTAGCATATGCTGTTCCACCCAAAATATCACGAACTTTTGGAGAATACTGTGATATAGAATTCAAAAACCGAATTTTGAATGATGTTGAAAGGTTCCATGCAAACAGGATACACATTTCTTGGGATACTTATACAAAAACATGCCTTAAGAAACGTGTGAGAGATAAGAGAGGGGTGGTTTACGTCACCAAGTAGCAAAAAGAAATATGCTACCAAAAAATTGGAACAATTTCCTCTGTTGCGATCAAAATAAGACAGAATTCTTCAAGTTACTTGGGGATCACGCATTTTTGAAATTTGATTGGGTTCACATCATTACTGAGATTGATGGCGCTATACGTTCATCTCGCCCGAATGAAACTTCAGTTGATGGAGTACAAATTAGGCAGCAGGAAGAAGCAGACGGCAGGATTTTTCTCCACGCTAAAGACAGTGTTGAACATGGTGCAAAAAAAATAATTATTTACACAGTAGATACTGATGTAGTTGTATTGGCAATCTCTTTTTTTAATATTCTCAAAACAGCTGGGCTTGAAGAAATGTGGATTCTTTTTGGTGTTGGGAAGGGTCAGAGGTACATGAGCATTAATGCTATGTTTGAAAGTATTGGTGAACAAAAAGCTGTTGCATTAAGAGGATTCCATGCATTTACTGGATCAGATGTGACGTCATCATTTGCAATGAAAGGAGAACAGACAGCCTGGAAAGTATGGAAATCATTTCCTGAAGCTACTGAAGCCTTCCAAACTATTTCTCTACCAGAGCAGTGTATTTCGGACAAGACTTTTGAAATTCTAGAAAAGTTTACTGTTTTGCTTTATTACAAAGACGCAGAAAATTTCTCAGTTAATCATATTAGAAGATTTCTCTTTACCTCAAAAAGTCGCAGCCTACAAAGTTTGCCCCCAACAAAAGAAGCATTAAAGCAGCATTGTCTTCGTTCAGCATACTAGGCAGGACAAGTTTGGGGTCGTGCATGCTCAGTGATGGACAACATTCCAGGACCAGAAGGATGGGGCTGGACCATGATTGATGAGGAATGGACGCCTGTCTGGTCCTCCCTTCCTTCTATTATGGAAGCCTGCAGAGAATTGGTTAAATGTAGTTGCTCCAGATGCCGCACACGATGCTCTTGTGTAAAGGCAAAGGTTTCATGTGCACTACTTTGCACGAATTGCACTGGAGGTCAACAATGCAGCAACAAATACAATAAAAGGTATGCGTTAAATTGATTATTTTTAAGTTTGTTCCACAATTTCAAATTATAATAATTACTTGCTGAATGAATACTTTCATAAAATTATAACATATAATACATATTTTATTCCAGGAAAGAATTAGAAGATGAAGACTGTGATAGCATGATTTAAGTCATAAGAGCAGTAGAAAAGGAATTAATTTAGATGGATAATTTCTTAATATTTATATTCTATGGATGTTGTTTTTCTTTCTTTAAAATATTTTCTTAATGTAATAAATGTTTCCATAATAAGTAAAAATTGCTGTTGTTTATGAAAATGAATCTTTGTTGACTTATCGTCGCTCTCATGACAAAGAGTCATAACTCAAAAAATAGCGATTTTGAGTAAAACAGTTAAAGTAAAATTTTAAGTAACTGAAAAAAAAAAATCACGATTTTCATTAAAGCCTTTTTTTACTTCCTTATACAAAGTATAAGGAAGTATAGTAATCCCGATTTGCGAAATGGATTTTGCATTTCACATTGGTCGAAAACGAATGATCGCTGAAAGTTGCCAATTTATACGTGTGACTGTCATGATGTCTAGTTGTACACCTGAAAGTTTCGTCTTAACACGAGCTCTCGTTTTAGAGATATAAAAGAATTTACACGATTTTTCGTGACGTCTGTATGTATGTGTGTCTCTGTGTGTATGTGTGTGTGTGTATGTCACAAAACTCAAAAACGGTTGGACGTAGAAAGTTGCGAATTGGTACATAGGTTTGTTATAACATCTAGTTATGCACCTCCCTTTTTGGACTTTGTATGATTTTCCGTTTTGGAGATATTTAGGAAAATTAGGTTCATTATGGCCAGAATGTATCAAAAAACGGTAATAACTCAAAAACGGTTTGGACAAATCTTGCAATTTATCGAAATCTAAAATTTATCGAAAATATAATTGAATAATTTGAAAGCGATGTTATAATTGGGAAGAAAAAAAAAAACTAATAGTCCTCCGTCCTAAACTAAATTCTGCTTTTGCCAGAATTTACACAAAATCTTTTCAAAATGACATTGACATGAGTCCCCCCAAGGCACAACTATGACATGAGTCCCCCCCCAAGGCACAACTTTGACATGAGTCCCCCCAAGGCACAACTTTGACATGAGTCCCCCCCAAGGTACAACTTTGACATGAGTCCCCCCAAGGCACAACTTTAGACATGAGTCCCCTCCCCAAGGCACAACTTTGACATGAGTCCCCCCCCAAGGCACAACTTTGACATGAGTCCCCCCCAAGGCACATCTTTGACATGTCCCCCCCCAAGGCACAACTTTGACATGAGTCTCCCCCAGGCCCAACTTTGACATGAGTCCCCCCAAGGCCCAACTTTGACATGTCCCCCCCCAAGGTACAACTTCGACATGAGTCCCCCCAAAGCCCAACTTTGACATGAGTCCCCCCAAGGCACAACTTTGAAATGAGTCCCCCCCAAGGCACAACTTTGACATGAGTCCCCTCAAGGCACAATTTTTTTTTTTTTTTTTTTTTTTTTTTTTTTTTTTTTACGTATGCATGCATTTTTTAAAAATATTTTTAGCCAACTTTTTCGGGTCCAGTGACAATGTTTTTTAACATTATGTATATTTCTAAATGTGTATAAGGAAGTCATGTGGTGCCCACATCAGATTAAAAAAAAAAAAAAAAAACCTAAGATGGCATCTATGGCATACATAGATGCATAAATCAAACCTTATTGGCTGCCTAGTTATTATAAGGAATTTATGGATTGTATCTGAAAAATTATAATTTTGAGTTACGTTTGTTTTTAAAAAGAAGAAAAATACGCAGAACTCCACACACATAAATCTTTTGTTGTGAAGAAAGTAATATTGAGCTCAATTAAAAACTTATTTGTTAATAAAAATCATGAAATAAATGAAATTTCAGGTTTTTCCAAAATGCGCAGTCTTTAATGTACATAAATAAATGTATAGGAATAAAAAAGTATCCTATTCGCAAGATATATTTAATATGTAAAATATATATCTTGTGAAATATATGTAAAGAAAATCGAAATCGGACCATTAGGATTCATAAGCAAAAACAATTAGTGCGCCTATATGGAGTTGACGGCGGCCATATTTAATGGCCGCTGTCGGGGTGTTCTGCACGGATTTTTAAGTGGCTCCCTATCTGAAAATTTATATTTTGGCATCAACTATGACTCCAGAAGATGGGCATTTTCCAATCAAAAAATGCAGAATTTTGGCTTCTTTCGTCGTGTACCCAACGTATTATAAGTAGTGTGAGTGTCACACCATATAAT
Organism: Salticus scenicus; assembly: GCA_963930645.1. Lineage (NCBI taxonomy): Eukaryota > Metazoa > Arthropoda > Arachnida > Araneae > Salticidae > Salticus > Salticus scenicus. The sequence goes on from OZ005650.1 coordinate 189,364,445, forward strand.
ATACATAGATAAATGTATAGAAGTTAAAAAGTATCTTATTCACAAGGTATTAAAAGAAAGAAAATTGAAATTGGATGATTAGGAGTTCAGATACAAAACAATTAGCGCCCCTATATGGCAGCTGACGGCGGCCATCTTTAATGGCCGCCATGGGGGTGTTCTACACGGATTTTCAAGTAGCTCCCTATCTGGAAATTTATATTTTGGCATAAACTTTGACCACAGAAGGTGGCATATTCCAATCAAAAAGTGCAGCTTTTTGGCTTTTTTTTTCGTGTACCCAGCGTACTAATTTTAATTTGACACTCGTTCACGGCCCATGCGATAAACTTCCAAATTAAGTTAGAAACATTTAACGATATTTAAGGCCGTAGCTAAGGGGAGAGTATTTGGGGATTTAAAAAAACCTCGAAATTTTGCAGATTTGTCGAAAATGTTTTGATTATATTTCATTTTAAACACTTAAGGGGACTCTACTTCTCGTCATCGAAAGCTGAAACCAATGTTATTCTATGCGAAATTTTGCCACATTATAACTCATTAACTAATAAATATTTTTAATTTTCGTTTTCACATTTAGGAAATTGACAACTGTTTAACAGTTTATCGCTTTCTAAAAAATTGAATTTTTTAATTTTTAATATTTTATTTATAAGTTGAAAAATGCAAAATTTTACATTGTGAAAGTTCGTGTTTTACAACCTAAAAATAAAATATTAAAAATTAAAAAAAAAAAAAAAAAAATCAAATTTTAGAAAGTGATAAATTGTTTAATAGTTGTGTATTTTTTGAATGTGAAATCGGAAATTAAAAATATATATTAGTTAATAAGTTTAAATGGGGCAAAATTCTCCATAGAAAAACATTGGCTTTGGCTTCTGTTGACGACAAGTAGAGAGTCCTCTTAATATTATAGACTAAAGGTTGAATCCTCTCTGAAATTTTTATCTAGCTACGACCTTGGCTACATTAGGGCCGTGGTAGCCCAGTCGGTAGAGCACCGGCCTCGTAATTGGAAAATTGCGGGTTCAGTACTCGAGCCGGCCAAAGACCGCCGTGTACACTAATGGTGGCTGGTGCATGTAAAATCTGTCGTGGCCGCAATGTCCTCCATGTTCCCATCAAAAATTATACATCTGGGGGGTTACCGAAGCGGGAGAGCCATCCCTTCCGTGGAGGATCAAAATTGCGAGGGCATGTCTCCGTACCACACTTAGGGGTGAGTCCCAGACCGTCGCCGATTGCCCACCTGCGCAGCACTAGTGTGACGTAAAATCCAACCATCCAATCCTTGGCTACATTAAAGGCAAAAATTTTTAAATTGTTTATGAATTACACGAGCGAAAAGCATCTGAAATGCTTTGTTCCACAGATTGAACATTGAACTATCGTTGGGTCTCGTTGTGTACCTAAATCGCCTAATGAGCTAAATGGTATGAGAGTTTTCTAAAGAAAATGTTCTCACATTCGGTTATTTTCTAAATTTTTCTCCCATTTCAACCTTTTTAAACATCATTAACTAACAAATGTTCAGAAAGTCGAGAGAAGTCAATACAGATTTTTTAATAATGAAATCATAAGAACTGAAAATGACAAAGGTTGTTTAAGTAGAGTTGAAAAAAATAAGTACAATAAAAATTCATTCGATTGTGAATATGAAACACACGCATTATATAAATACGTATACATAAACATGGGTTACTTTAGTATTACACTCTCACATAATATATACGCATTAGACAAATATATTGTTGCGTGCTCGGACTTCGAGAATTGTCTGGAATGAAAGATAAACATTGCAGAAGCTTCATAGTTTATTTACAGAATATTTCGGAATATTACAGGTCTGTAAACCGACTATCAACTCCAGTTTCACCAGAAAACAGCTTAAATAACAGCTGAACATAAAAATCACAGCATAAACTGCACCATAGCATTAACGCATAAAAATAGGCTGCAATTCGATGGTAAAGATTTAGTCAAGAACAGCTTTCTATTCCGTAAAGTCTTGGCAAGAAACTGATCCCAGTGGTCGGAACAAGACCCCTTTTATAGGGTGTTATCCAACTGCACTCGAAATATACCAACTGCACTCGCTAGTCTTAACCCTCCTTCCACTTACTCTCTTGCAAGTTTTTATCTTACCACCCCTTCGCTCTGAATAGGAAGACCCTAAAAGTTTGTTGGTGGAATTATACTAACTGCCCTAGGTGGAAGTTTATAATTTTATTTGTAATTTAAGTTACTGCGTTTTCAGATTCATGCGCAGCGAGGTAAGGGAGTCCAGTAAAGTTTTTCTTAATTTTTTACGTGTCGGATAGTGATTGTCGCTGAAGCGAGTTACGGGCGTTCTCAGATTCATACACAGGGAGATAGAGGTGTCCAGTGATGTATTTTTGGTTTTGACGTGCGTCATAGTATTGCCGCGAAACCGAGTTGCGTACGTTTTCAGATTCATGCACAGCGATGTAAGGGTGTCCAGCGATTTTTTTGGTTTTGAACGTGCGTGATAGTGATTGCCGCAGAACCGAGTTACGTGCGTTTTCAGATTCATGTACAGCAAGGTAGGTGTGTCCAGTGATATTTTTTTTGGTTTTAACGTGCGTGATAGTGATTGCCATGGAACCGAGTTACGTGCGTTTTCAGAATCATGCGCAGCAAGGTAGGGGTGTCGGTGATTTTTTTTTTCTTTTTACGTGCATGGCAGTGATTGCCGAGTTACAGACTTTCTCAGATTCATGTACAGCAAGGTAGGGATGTCCAGTGATTTTTTTTTCTTTTTTTCTGGTTTCCCATTGCATCTTTCGTTTTCTATTTCATTACTTTCTGTGGAAGGATCTAAATTCATAACGGGGGTTTCAGGTAGCAGGAGGCGTTTGAATGTCCGAGTACAGTTGGTGTTTTTTAAAGTGGGGGAAAAATAAGCGAGTGCAGATGGTAGTCGCCCTTTTATAGACTCCTATTAATCCAGAATTTTATAGTAACTTCCGTAATAATCGAGTTAGAGCTTAGACAATCGGTATATTGATAATAAAGATTTTTTTGCCAAGTTCGCAAAAAGTTGTCCAGGAGCGATAAAGTCACAATATTCGTCTCCAAGTCCTTTACGTTCCCTGATAAAGCGGGTTTTTAAATTAGAACGAGCTTTTTTAACGCGGAAACAAGCTAGAAAAGCTGAAAATTGGCATTTTATAATCTGATTAAGCCTCTTAGAAAGAAATCAAATTAAAATAACTAGTATTATTTAGAAATTCGTAACAATATATTTACATCTATGCATTACACATACGAATTTTATGGATCTATAACACAAATATACCCATTATGCATACGTATTATATTTATAAAAGCACATATATAACCTGTAAAAAGAAGTGATATCTCATAAAAAACAATACTATTGTAAAAGTCACCCCCGCCCAGGAAAAACTCTTACCTTTCTTACGTAGCCAAAAAGAGGATTGGTATCAAATTTCGTCGCCACAATTGATTCCCTGGAATGTGATGCCTTGTTTAATGCCTGCCAGTAACTCTGCATGTATCTTTCTGAGAATTTTAGGGACATCTGTTTTTTTCTTTGAGATATAAAGTTTTTGCGAAATCACGTTTTGCCCCCTGCCCCCCATTAGGGGCCGAATTAAAAAAATTTCAGAAATTGCTTTTTAGGCATTTATGTTAGCTATATTATGAAACAAAAATCTCACGTATATCTGTTTTTTTCTTTGAGATATGAATGTTTTTTAAGAAATCACTTTTTGCGCATGCGAAATCACATTTTGCCAAGCACCCCCTCTTATGGACCGAATTTCCAGAATTCCAGAAATTGATTTTTAGGCATTTATTTTAGCTATATTTTAATGCAAAAATTTTACAGATATCCGTTTTTTTCATTGAGATATGACTGTTTTTGTGAAATTACGTCTCCCCCCCCCTTGGGGGGCGAATTTCGCAAAATCGCTTCTTAGGGGGTGCTTACACTACATGTTCTAAAATCTGACCTAGTTTCGAGTCAGTGGCCCCAGTAGATTTTGCTGTGCGTTGATGAGACAGTGAGTGAGTGAGTGAGTGAGTGAGTGAAAGTACTGTTTTATATATATAGATTAAGCCTCTTAGAAAGAAATCAAATAAAAATAACCAGTATTATTTAGAAATTCGTAACAATATATTTACATCTATGCATAACACAGAAATTTTATGGATCTATAACACAAATATACCCATTATGCGAGGAGTGGATCGAGACAGCACATTTGCTCCTTTGAAATAGACATCTAAATTTTTAATTGTTCTCTTTAATTTTTTCAACCATAAAAAAATCTGATGTGGGCACCACATGACTTCCTTATACACTTTTAGAAATATACATAATGTTAAAAAACATTGACATTGGACCCGAAACAGTTGGCTAAAAATATTTAAAAAAATGAATTATCACCGTGTTCTGAGCTTTTCTGAAAGTTAGTTAAAAACCGATTGCAAGATTTGTACTGGTAACGCTGACGAAAGCAGCAGGGACCCGAAAAAATTGGCTAAAAGCATTAAAAATAATGGATTTTCACCGTGTTCTGAACTATTCTGACAGTTTCAAATGTCTAGCTAGTCGGAAAGTTAGTTAAATAAATTTTCTGTTGAGCCATACAAACGCTGCCGAAGGCAGCAGGAACTTGAAACAGTTGGCTAAAAGTATTAAAAAAATGCATTTTCACCGTGTTCTGAACTATTCTGAAAGTTTCAAATGTCTAGCTAGTCGGGAAGTTAATTAAATAAATTTGCTGTTGGACCATATAAACACTGCCGAAGACAGCAGTGACCCGAAACAATTGGCTGAAAATATTTTAAAAATGCATTGTCACCGTGTTCTGAGCTTTTCCGGAAGTTTTAAATGTCTAGCTAGTCGGGAAGTTAATTAAAAATCAATTGCAATATTTGTACTGGTAACGCTGCCGATGGCAGCAGGGTCCCTAAACAGTTTTCTAAAAGTATTTAAAAAATGCATTTTTATCGTGTTCTGATCTATTCTGAAAGTTTAAAATGTCTAGCTAGTCGGGAAGTTAGTTAAATTGCAAGATTTGCCCAAACCGTTTTTGAGTTATTACCGTTTTTTGATACATTATGGCCAAAACCTATGTATTTTTGGTCATTATGAACCTAATTTTCCTAAATATCTCCAAAATGGAAAATCATACAAAGTCCAAGAAGGGAGGTGCACAACTAGATGTTATAACAAACCTGTGTACCAATTCGCAACTTTCTACGTCCAACCGTTTTTGAGTTATGCGATATACACACACACACACATACGGACGTCACGAAAAATCGTGTAAAGTCGCTTATATCTCTAAAACGAGAGCTCGCGTTAAGACGAAACTTGCAGGTGTACAACTAGACATCATGACAGTCACACGTATAAATTGGCAACATTCAGCGATCATTCGTTTTCGAGCAATGTGAAATACAAAATCCATTTCGCAAATCGGGATTACTATACTTCCTTATACTTTGTATAAAGAAGTAAAAAATCTGATGTGGGCACCACATGACTTCCTTATACACTTTTAGAAATGTACATAATGTTAAAAAACATTGTCACTGGAGCCGAAACATTTGGCTAAAAATATTTAAAAAAAATGCATGCATACGTAAAAAAAAAAAAATAAAAAATAAAATTGTGCCTTGAGGGGACTCATGTCAAAGTTGTGCCTTGGGGGGGACTCATGTCAAAGTTGTGCCTTGGGGGGTACTCATGTCAAAATTGTGCCTTGGGGGGACTCATGTCAAAGTTGTACCTTGGGGGGGGACTCATGTCAAAGTTGTAACTTGGGGGGGACTCATGTCAAAGTTGTGCCTTGGGGGGGACTCATGTGCCTTGGGGGACTCATGTCAAAGTTGTACCTTGGGGGGGACTCATGTCAAAGTTGTACCTTGGGGGGACTCATGTCAAAGTTGTGCCTTGGGGGGACGCATGTGCCTTGGGGGGACTCATGTCAAAGTTGTACCTTGGGGGGGACTCATGTCAAAGCTGTGCCTTGGGGGGGACTCATGTCAAAGTTGTACCTTGGGGAGGGGACTCATGTCAAAGTCGTGCCTTGGGGAGGGGACTCATGTCAAAGTTGTGCCTTGGGGGGGACTCATGTCAAAGTTGTGTCTTGGGGGGGACTCATGTCAAAGTTGTGCATTGGGGGGACTCATGTCAAAGTTGTGCCTTGGGGGGGACTCATGTCAACGTTGTGCCTTGGGGGGACTCATGTCAAAGTTGTGCCTTGCGGGGACTCATGTCAAAGTTGTACCTTGGGGGGGACTCATGTCAAAGTCGTGCCTTGGGGAGGGGACTCATGTCAAAGTTGTGCCTTGGGGGGACTCATGTCAAAGTTGTACCTTGGGGGGGGGACTCATGTCAAAGTTGTGCCTTGAGGGGGACTCGTGTGCCTTGGGGGGACTCATGTCAAAGTTGTACCTTAGGGAGGGGACTCATGTCAAAGTTGTGCCTTGTGGGGACTCATGTCAAAGTTGTACCTTGGGGGGGACTCATGTCAAAGTCGTGCCTTGGGGAGGGGACTCATGTCAAAGTTGTGCCTTGCGGGGACTCATGTCAAAGTTGTACCTTGGGGGGGACTCATGTCAAAGTCGTGCCTTGGGGAGGGGACTCATGTCAAAGTTGTGCCTTGGGGGGGACTCATGTCAAAGTTGTACCTTGGGGGGGACTCATGTCAAAGTTGTGCCTTGGGGGGGAACTCATGTCAACGTGTTCTGAACTTTTCTGAAAGTTTCAAATGTCTAGCTAGTCGAGAAGTCAGTTAAATTGCAAGATTTGTCCAAACCGTTTTTGAGCTATTACCGTTTTTTGATACATTTTGCCCATTATGAACCTAATTTTTCTAAATATCTCCAAAACGGAAAATCATATAAAGTCCAAAAAGGGAGGTGCACAACTAGATGTTATAACAAACCTATGTACCAATTCGCAACTTTCTACGTCCAACCGTTTTTGAGTTTTGCGAGATACACCCACCCACACACACACACAGACACACATACATACAGACGTCACGAAAAATCGTGTAAAGTCGCTTATATCTCTAAAACGAGAGCTCGTGTTAAGACGAAACTTGCAGGTGTGCAACTAGACATCATGACTGTCACACGTATAAATTGGCAACATTCAGCGATCATTCGTTTTTGAGCAATGTGAAATACAAAATCCATTTCGCAAATCGGGATTACTATACTTCCTTATACTTTGTATAAGGAAGTAATAAAATATCCTTTCACGTGAAAAAAAAAAAAAAAAATATATATATATATATATTAAATTTGTTCATGCATGTACTTACGGATAATACGTAAGGACGTAATTTCGTGCAACTTTGCGATTCAAACACATCAAGGTAAGAAGAGTCACATGCGTTTTCAGATTTATGCACAGCGAGACAGGGGTGTCCAGTGATTTTTTTTTTTGGTTTTCATGTGAGCGAAGCGAACATACGTGCGTGATAGTGATGGCTTCGAAAACGAGTTACATGCGTTCTCAGATTCATACACAGCGAGGTTGGGGTGTCCAGTGATGGTTTTTTTTTTTTTTTCTTTCATGTGAGTGAAGCGAACATACGTGCGTGATAGTGATGGCTTCGAAAACGAGTTACATGCGTTCTCAGATTCATGCACAGCGAGGTTGGGGTGTCCAGTGATGTTTTTTTTTTTTTTTTTTTTTTTTTTCATGTGAGCGAAGCGAACATACGTGCGTGATAGTGATGGCTTCGTAAACGAGTTACATGCGCTCTCAGATTCATGCACAGCGAGTTAGGGGTGTCCAGCGATATATATATATATATATATTTCTTTTTTTTTTTCTTTTTTTTTTTTTTTTTTATGTGCGCGAAGCGTATATACGTGCATGATACAACAGAAATTTACGTGTTTTCCCATATTACATCTTTCGTTTTCTATTTCCTTACTTTTAGTGGAAGGGTCTAAATTCATAACGGGGGTTTCAGGTAGCAGGAGGCTTTCTTACAAAAGAAAATATCTAATCAGCATTTTAAAGCATGTGGATGTCGAAAGAAAATATTAATATTTTATTTTTTATTTCATTTATTTGACCTTTTTCAAGTGAAAGCATATTTTATTTTATGGTTGAAAAAATTAAAATAAAGGCAACAATTAAAAAATTAGATGTCTATTTCATAGGAGCAAATGTGCTGTCTCGATCCACTCCTCATTATGCGTACGTATTATCTATATATTAATAGGCAAGCATAAAATTTGTAGTCCCTTTTTAACATATTAATTATGGGAGTAGAGGGTTGAAAATGGTATCATTCGAAAGGTATGGTTAGCCGGAAGGTGCGAATACAAATATTATTTTCTTACGATGTCAAGAAGGTATTTAAAAATACATTTATTTTTTATGCATTTTCCCCCATTTTTCCCTTTTATGCACGTATTCCTTTACATTAAAAAATACCTAAAAGTAGAAAGTTGTTAAATCTGGCAATTTCATAAAGCTCAAATAAAACCATAGACACAGTAATTTGTATAATGTAGCATCACTATACGCAAGCGAAGTGATGACGTCACTGTCTGTCCATGGAGCCATGAAAAAGATTTTCTATGTTAATCGTCCATTGGATTTTTTGTAAAAAAATATTAAAAAATAACGGAAATTATCTGCCGATTTTAATTCCAATATTTGGGTATAGTTATATATAAGTTACTGTCTACATGTGTTTGATTGAGTTATTTTTTCTGTAAAATTGATAAAATTTTAATTAAAAATCACAAAACTCCAGAAAAAAAAATGGCAAACTTCCAGTTTCGAATGTAAACATAAACATTTCATTTCAAAGGGTGATATTTAAACAATAAATATTCAACTAATATACTAAATAAAAGGAAAATGGATTTGTTACTAACTGCTGCATGTATAAGTAGACGATACGGAAAAAATTCCGATTTCCGTTTTTTGCTGAATTTACATGTTTTGAGCTTTCTTTACGTTTCAATTAACTGAAATTGGCTACTTATTTTTTAAAAAAGTTTCTTTATTGCTAGCTTTTGTGGGTAGAAGAAGCAAGTAGAAGATACATAAAAACTTTTGATTTCCGGTTTTCGATGAATTTACACGTTTTGAGATTTCCTTGCATTTTAATTAAGTGAAATTGACTACTTATTTTTATTTTTTAAAAAGGGGATTTATTATTCTTTCCTCTGCATATATAAGTAGAAAATATAAGATTCAGAAAAGTTTTAGATTTTCGGTTTTCGATAAAGTTACACGTTTTGAAATTTCCCGAACTCAATTCGACCATTTTTGAAAAATATCTTTTTTTTTTTTTTTTTTGTTCAGACACTGTACTTTATGAACCAATCGAATTAATTTAACAGAATTTGATACTTGGTTGGGCCAGTGGCGCACCCACGGACGGGGCTTAGGGGGCTGAAGCCCCCTCCAGAACTAGCTGACATGGTAAAAAACATGCATGAAAAAATATTATTCAAACACAGACATTGTAAGCAAAAATAAAGTTTATAAATTAAACTTCAAATCAGGGGCGCGCCAGCATTGTCAGACGCCTGTGTGCAAAGTTTCAGTTGGCGCCCTATATTACCCCCCCCCCTTTTTTTTTTAAATCATTTTATAAAATCTTATTATTTAGCAAGTCAATTGAATCTCGAACCTTAATAGTAATGAGTTTATTGAATGGCTAGTAAAAAGAGAAATGTATCAAATAAAATGAAATTTGAAAAGAAACAAGTAAAAAGTGCATCTTGCACAAAGCGAAAAACTCCCTTATACAAGAAGTTGCAAAAATTCGAGGTACTGTGCAACCGCGAAAAGATGGCATACGACCTTGGAATAGTTCATTTTGAAGAAGGGGCTGCCGAATGAAATTCAGATGATGCTTGGCGGCAGTTCTTTTCGCCAAACAATTCTTCGACTTATCAGCTTCTTTGGCACCTATACGAGCAGTCAAAGTGTCTATTGTTGCTAATTAAATAGAAAATTGCTAAATTTTTGTCAATTTAAATCTTGTTTTAATTATTTCTTATAATTTTTTTTTATCAGATATGCAGAAAATCGATAAAACAAAATAGCTTTAAACATTGCTTATAATTTGTGTTCACATGTATGTTTACTTCTAGTATTTAAATTAATTGAATCCCTAAAATTTACTCGTTTAGCTTTTACCTTCTCGAAGTATACGTAAAACAGTTTTTTTTTTTTTTTTTTTTTTTGTAAATATTCACTATCATGAGTAGTTCATTTATTTAAATCTAAAAATATATCATAACTGAATGATTTGTAAATATTAACTATCGTGATTAATTAAATTTCTTTCTTTCTACTTTTATTACAACCATTATATAATTATGCCATGTTATTTAATGACAATTACAATAATTTAATGTTTATTTTATCAAAACTGTAATGGTATTAATCATGGTTTCTTTTATTTCATACACTGTAGAAATAAACTTTTTAAAAGTTTAATTAAGTTGCTTCTTTCATCCCTTTCGGCTGATAGTGTTTGTACTTAAAAATAGCTTCTCGGAAGCCATTAAGATTGCTTTATTTTAAAAAATCAGAATTTCTTTTTGCATTTTATTTGATCGCCGAAACTTTAAAATCTGTAAACAATAGTACCTCCGAACACTTCTTTTAAATAGTAATTAAAAATAACTCCAAACATTAAGTTTATCAACAACTTCAAATTATAATTTCACACTAAGAAACGGGCTAACAACGCCAAATCTGGAAGCCACTCTACTCTGTGTTACCAGGGAAACACAACCTCTCTCACCTTATTTCATTAATGGAATCATCTGAAAACACGTGATTCGCGTGCCAAGTTTTCGCGGTTGTACAATACAATTGTGAAGGTAAACAGAGGAAATTAAAATAGGCAGATTTAGTGTTAATGTTGGTGCAGAAATGCGTTGAGGCATTACAGTAGATGGCTTAGATGAAAGCTGTAAGTGGAAACGTTTCTATTTGTTTGGGTCTAATTTTTAAGTAAATATTTAAACACACTCACACACACAAAAAAAAAAAAAAAATCTTAGTGAGATAAATCTTCCTTCACTTCATTGCAACTTTTGCGAGTATTACGCATATTATACTGATCCAGTATATCCGTCTCTTTCCATATTGTTACCAAAATATCGATTTTTTTATATGAAAAAAGTAATTGTAAAGGAACGGACAGTTTCTTGTCGAAAGATACATTTTATTCAAACTGTTCTCGAAAAAAAAACAGTAAATTATCATACTCAAATTCATACCTCAAAAAGGTCGTAAAACAACGTTAAAAACACCACAGAGTAGAATTTCGCTCATTTAAGAATAAATATAAACCATTTAAACGGAAACGAACGTTCAGAACAGATGTCCTAATGCAATTGATCTTTGGGTGTGTCTCTTCTGTTTGAATAATTTCTGTCGAGATTTGGCGAACTTTCGAGATTATTCTGCGCCAGAAGCCAGTTGACGAACCCAGAAAATTCCAGAAATCGGCTCTTATTGAAGGTAGAGCTTCTAAACTTCGGAAACACTAAACTATTACTTTTCACCAAGTTTGGTCGCCATGTCGCAAAATTCATCGTTAAGTTGCCAAGTCTGTATCCAAGGCTAACAATCACCTCCTATCAGGGCCCGACTTAGACTACCTGGAGCCCCGGGGCAAGCCTATTCTGGGGGGCCCCCTTGCAGTGGCATAAGAGGTCTTTAGATTGCAGAATTTCTGCATACGCCTGTAGGAGGGCCCCTTCCAGAAGGGGGCCCCAGGGCATTTGCCCCGTATGCCCTGCCGTTAGTCAGGGCCTGCCTCCTATTCCACTCCCGTTAAAATTGAATGAACTGCTCTTTATTTGCACTTCAATTGTAAATCTGCTTTTATTGCAACAACACATTTCATTTAGGAAAGTGGTTTAACTCTTTGCAATACTATAATGAACACAATTTTTGATTAGTCGTACTATTGCAGTACGTTTGCACATATAACTGAGTTTAACATTTTGCACTAGTACAGATAAAGGGAATTTATAAGTATATAAAATTAAAACTCATAATAATAATAATAATAATCCCGTAGTGAGTTCTATTTTTCTCAATTTCGTTGTTTAAAACTCTCAAAATACTCTTAACATCAAATTAATATATGACTATCGATATAATGACAAGATTTGACTTGGTTAATTATGGAAGTTTTTTTTTTTTTTTTTTTTTTTTTTTTTAAGGAACAAATAAATTTATAAATACATAAAATAAGAGTATATAATAAATATTACTTGGTAAATATAGAAAAAAAAATACTTAATAGGGAAAGAAAACATCTACTGAAAGGAATTTTGCACATTTTCATTATCTAAACTTTTTATGTAATTTGTATGTAAATTTATAAGTGTTTTTTCCATATAGTAGTAAGATACAAAAATCTGTTTTAAACTATTTTTCCGCCACGTTTGTACGTTGCACAGATATAAATAATAAGTACATTTATAAGTAAATAAAATAAGAATATATAATAAAAATTATTAAGTTTTAAAGTAGATTATATGAACATTTAAACAGATAATATTATTTAGTGAAATGTAATTCATTTGATTAAATTTTCTTAAATTCTGGAATAATATATATCCGTTTGATCCAAAGTATCTTATGCTATCGATGTAATTACAAAATTTAAAAATCTGTCTGATGCCGTTGTAGAACGTAAGTATTTTTTGATCATTTTAAATTTAGAAAAAGATTGTTCCACTGATGCTACTGGTAATTATTACAGAATAATCTCCAAAATATTTAATGATAGGATAATTTGGAGTAAGGTTACGCTTAAAAACGTGTTTGAGATCAAGGAAGAAAAGGGGGGATTTCGTAAAATCAATAGGTGTTGGATACATAGAAACAATTTACACACCAAAATCTGTGATTGCAGCGCCCATAGATCTTACATGACAAATTTCGAGCTAAAAGGGGGGTGGGGGTTGTCTCAAATTCACCCCATCTTTACGTCCTCCCCCCCCCCAAAAAAAAAAAAAAAAAAATAATAATAATCGAAAATTACAAAAAAAAAAAAAAAAAAAAAAAATGGGTTTTGGGAAAAATCCTAAAGACAACGCATACCTGTTTTCAACATTTCAACATCTCTGTACCATTTTTAGTAGAATTCTTTCGATAGAATCCGAAATTTGCGAATTCCCCCCTTTCCCCTTAAAAATAAAAAATTCCAAAATTGCATTTTTTTTTTTTTTTTTTTTTTTTTTTTTTTTTTGTACTCAAGTCTAGTTATCCCATATACAATTTAACCACCGTGAAGTAACTTGGAGTCGAGTTATGCTTATAAGCGTGTTTTTTGCTTCCTTTCTTTGGAAAAGGTGAAAGGGAATTTCGTAAAATCCCGTCAGTATAGGCATCGAATGCATCTAAACAATGCGCGCACCAAAATTCGTGACTGGAACTCCCATAAATTTTCCTGGACCAATTTAGCGCTAAAAGAGTGGTCTCGAATTTGCTCTCTCGTAAACCTCCCCCCCCCCCCCCCAAATCACTCCCCAAGATCGAATATCATAAACACCAAAAATGGATTTATGGAAAAATCCTTAAAGGCCTCATGGCTGTTTTCAACATTTTGTTCCAATTTTGGTGTATTTCCACTCAAAAATCCGAAATTTACAAATATGAACCCCCCCCCCCCCGAAAATTGATTTTCTTTTTCACTTCTTAAAAATCAAAAATTCCCAAAATCGTAGACAATGATTATTATATCTATTTATTTATTTGTACTCAAATCTAGATTCATATGCAATTTCTTCACTGTGAAATAATTTGAAGCCTAGTTATGCATATAAACGTGTTTTTGCCGCCTGATTCGGGGGGGGGGATTACAAAAGTTCATAGATATAATTTTAAGTTGGGTAATTCCTGCCAAGTGTTGTTGTATTCTGTCCAGCTGTTCTCACGTGATACCCAGACAAAATGTTTTAAACATGCAGACACAACGACCGCATACGCACGCACACAAAGAGAAAATTTTCTGAAATCGGATTTGGCTTTCCGATGTGTGAAACATGAAGATATCGCAATGGTTTTTCGAATTTGAGACATTTACTGACAAAAATCTGTTTTTATTAATATAGATGTTACATCGATATTGCAAAAGGTAAAAAACTACTCTGAATAAAATCTCCGGTTCTATTAATTTTCACTTTTGCAAACCAGTTATGTTGTCTTTTTACTAATCTAAGTGGCCTTTTTCCGACAGAAGAGGGGGGGGGGATTAAGGCCCTCTTTTAAATTTTAATAGAATGCTTTGCTATGTTAAAAAAGTCAAAGAAAATTTTGCTGAAGGTAGGCGCACCTTTAAAAAGTTATTCCACTTTTTGTGTGTCCTTTCACAAAAAACACCTAAACTGTTGAGAACCACAAGTTTTGCCAGTGTATATTTCAAGGCGCCTCATTTAGCCACACTAGTCGCATGACTTCAGACCGGCATTATAAAATCAGATTTAATAAAGCAATACATATATATATATATTTTTCTTTTCTTTCTTTTTTTTTTCAAATAATTTATTCTCGGCTGGCGCCTTTCTTTACCTGGCGCCTGTGTGCGCCGCACACTTCGCACACCGGGTCGGCGCGCCCCTGCCTCAAATTTTTAGGAATTTTTGAAATTCTTACATTCAAACACAAAAACAGTGAACTAGTTCTTTGTTTTTTAGTTGAAAGATACCCTAGACATTCCATTGCAATTTTTAGGAATCGGCCTCTAAGGCCCTAAAGCATATACTGTTATTGTGAAATCGAGGGAGTACCGAAAAAGTCAGGCAGGAGAAGCAGTCTGATGTGGAAGCAGGGATGTATTTGTCAGAAAAATGGGATACCAGGCTCATAAAATTTTATATTTTAATTCATGAGTATTTATAGCATCTTTGTGAAAGTTTGTTTTGTCCTTGGGCAAAATTAACACATTCGCATTGGTAAATGAAAATTCTCGTTTGATATAAAATAAAAGATCAGCCCTGCTCTTAGTCGTTCCTCTGAAACAATATTTTAAATTAAAAATGAAATTTGCATATTCGTTAAGCCTTTCATATGTCATTAGCACATATACATGCTAGTAAAATTTCACATCAATTGAAGATAAAATTTAATTGGTTTAATCTCAAATACGCAAAATTATTTCTCTAAAAATATAATGATTTAGAGGAATGCCAAAAGGCATAGTTTACTGTTGAAAATAGGAAAATATCCCGATAGCAATATGCTAAGATATTTTACAGATGCTTCTGAGGATGGGGTCACTTATTTATTTTTATCACGGTTAGTAGAACACACAGTAGGGTCCATGCACAGTTTTCATTTTTGCCTCTCATGTCACTGAGATCTAAGCTTCATTTTTGGATAATGCAATTTTTTCCTGTTATTAAAATTCAAATTTCACAATATATATAAATATTATACTGGACTACAATATCCTGTAATGAACTCAGAAAGGTAACGCTTGAAATATTTGCTAACTGAACAAATTAAAATTCTAAGTAATATATATTAGAATAGAATTAATGATTTAGGATATTAAGAGGTTCTGCCCCCTGCTTGCTGTGTTGACTAACACCCACGAAGACTACACGTCCGATTTGTTTCTGTTAACCGAACCTAAAAGCATCGCCCCAATACTTCAGATAATTAAATGAAAATAGCAATGTAAAAATTTACACTGAAGTTCTGTTATAATTCCTACATATTACAACTGTAGCTTTTATTTGGCTATAACTATTATAATTTCTTAATTACGTACGTGTTACTGCATATGCATGTAACGCAGCGCAGAAGAGTATTAAATTTGATCAAATTTTATTTTAAATGGAAATATGGGGGAAGGCATTTCATTTCGGATGAATTTTGTGTTCACTAGCTTGTCATATTGTACACGATATATTTTGTTTTTTATCATAGATGAACAGACAACTTTATGTTTACAAGCTCAATGTCAATTCCAACTAACCGAAGTACTGTAACTTAGCTTGTTACATACCGATATAAATTTCTCGATTGCGCTATTCAACTTAAATTCAATTTCATTCATGCGTTTACTTATTTCGAAAGAAATATTTAAAGCAGATTCTTTACTAAATGTATGTGTGCGTATATGCCCATACTCCTATTTACTGTACTACATGCCCCGATTATTCTTCAGCCCCCTCCAGACAGAAATTCTGGGTGCGCCACTGGGTTGGGCCTTGGTTTGACATGGTACCTATTAGTTTCTGGGCTGTATCACACAACAAGGGGCGTTTTCACGTTGCGATTTTCTCTCATTTCAGGAAAGGCTAACATCTACAGAGAGAAATAGTTATATTAAGTAAAACTGCTGATTCAGTTAAAGTGAATATTGGCAAACAATTGCCGCAGCTGTGTTGCAATTGCATTCCGTTTAGGACAAGGCAATAAATTTGCTTTACCTCGCTTTGCAAAAAAAAAAAAATGGTCGAGTTTCGACCACTGGGCGATACTAGTATTTATAAAAGCGCATATATAACCTGTAAAAAGAAGTGATATCTCATAAAAAACAATACTATTGTAGAAGTCCCCCCGCTCAGCAAAAACTCTTACCTTTCATACGCAGCCAAAAACAGGATTGGTATCAAATTTCGTCGCCGCAATTGATTCCCTGGAATTTGATGCCTTGTTTAATGAAGACCTACCAATAACTCCGCATGTATCTTTCTGATAAATCCTAATCTCTTTCAACGTTCCTTGTTATCTGTGTTGGTTTTTTGGCTGCCTTATAAAGTTATAATTTAAAGTATTTTTACGGCGGGGTGCGTCCCCTATGTAGAAGTTTTAATTAATAAAATTTAGTTCGTAAAGATTAAAATATCATTTACGCACCCAGTCGTAAATATACTTTAAACTATAACTTTATAATTCAGTCAAAAAACTAACACAGCTAACAAGGAATGTTGAAAGAGGTTAGGATTTATCAGAAAAATCCCAGTCGTAAAAATACTTGACTGAATTATAAAGTTATAATTTAAAGTATTTTTACGGTGGAGGGCGTAATAACATTTTAATCTTTACTAACTAAATTTTTTATTAACTAAAACTTCTTCATAGGGGACGCACCCCGTCGTAAAAATACTTTAAATTATAACTTTATAATTCAGTCAAAAAACTAACACAGCTAACTAGGAATGTTGAAAGAAGTTAGAATTTTTTAGAAAGATACATGCAGAGTTATTGGCAGATCTTCATTAAGCAAGGCATTGAGTTCTCGTGAATCAATAGCGGCGTAGAATTTTGATATCAATCCTTTTTTTGGTTGCTGGGCGGGGTGACTTTTACAATCGTATTGGTTTTTATGATATATGTATATGTATATGTATGGATAACGCTTGAACACGATAACTGGAGTAATTTTTATTTAAATTTAACCAGCTCGGGATATGTTGGTGTTGTCAGGACAGTAAAAATCTCTGTCGAGTTCGTAGATGGGGTATCCAGCTGTAAGGAGGCGGAAATGGTGGGGGAGGGGTGGAAATTTTTATTTGCCCATAATTTCTTTAATATTGAAAATAGGGAAAAACTTCAAATCAGGCAAATTACCGCCTTACCCCAAAGAACAATTTTTGTATTTAAACGCTTTCGATAACTTCAATTGCTTAAAATTTACAAGTTATAAAGTGATTTTTCGTCAATTGTAATGAAGCCGACTTTTTCTATTTCTTTAATTGCTTAAATTTATAATCTGATGCTTACGTCACGTGCAGACGATAATAAAAACGATCATTGAAAATATAGAAACAATGATAAACGCTTTAATTAATCATTTAAAAATATAAAATTAAAAAAATATGTTATTCTTAATAAAAATATCGTTAGGCAAGAATTTAAAATTTACGATTGAAATTGAGAGTATAACGTCACAGCTTCCTTTGACTTTTTATCTTGTGGAAACAAGATATTGGTCTGAGAAGAGATATGAGATTTTCGCGTGGGAAGAAAATATAATGACGCCAAAGCTGCCATTCTCCATTCGCCATGCTCACCAAATTTTGTCGTCAAATAACAAATTTCGTCACCATGTCAAAAATTTCATCGTCAACTATCAAATTTTGCCGTCAAATCACAAATTTCATTGCTAAGTCGCAAGTTTTGTCACCAAAATCTCGCCAAATCATACAATTTACTAAATTCAAAACAAATAATATTGAAATTTAGTGGTGCCAAATGGTCCAATATTAATTTATGTAAATGTTCCTTATAGGAACTCTACCTATTGCAATGATATTCTCATGTCACGACTGTCGGAATTTTTTTTCATATCTTCACCGACCATGACTCCTAGAACCTAAAACCGCCCTCCGTTCAAAAGTTATATATACACTAAGCGACAAAAAAAAAAAAAAGGCCGCACTTGGATATTTTCCTTTTCGCCTTCTACAACCGCCAATTTTATCGTTTAAAAAGCAAATTTTCGAACAGATTTTATTATGTTGTCCTCCACATACACTTTAGCTTTGAGTCCAGTGTTAAAAACAAAATGCAATTGTCAGGAAAATTGTAATTTTAGAAATTATTTCAAAAATGGTAAGAATAAGGCAGTTAACGATGCCACAAAAAGTATTAATTTTTGAAGAAAACTCAAAAAATATTTTAATACGTGAGATGGCAAAATAATAAAATGTTAACGAAATAGTGATAAAAGGGTTTTTAGCAAGATATAAGATTTTTTAGCCGTTTAAACTGGAAATTTTGTTTTAAGCGGCCATGTTGCTCACCCAAGCGAGATGACCGTAAGTTAAAAAGCCATTGCTTATAAAATCAGTTTGTATTACATTTAGAACATAAAAGAGATTCAGAAAAAGTGTTTAGCAGCATAATTTCTTTAACTACAGTGCAGCGACTATTAAACAAAGCAGGTTTAAATGACAAAAAAATTGAAAAAATTCCATTCTTAGTGAAGATAATTAAGAAAACAAGACCTCAGATGGCTAAAAAAATTAAAAAATGGTTAGTTAATTATTCGGTTGAACTGGTTCTCTTTGATGAGTCAAGTTTAACTTATTTCGAGCTAAAGAAAACGAGCAGATCTGACAACGAGAATATGATCGATTTAATGAAAATTGCACTTTTAAAACAGTAACACAGTCTCCGTAGATTATTGTACGGAGGTGCGTAACTTTTCAAAAAGTCGGGCAAGTTTTTATGCTCAAGGGATCAATTAACTCAAAAGCCGTTCTAAAAGTGGTGCCTGACTGACTATTTTGGAGGTATCTTGGACATTTCTGCAAACAGCATTTCAAGATTATAATGCATCTTATTACGCGGCGTCTGTGGTAAGTTTATTCACTTAAAATTTTCAAAATTTTCTATCCATTCTCATGAGAACCTATAATTCTGTAAGTAATATTATCTTTTTTCACTTTAAGTTAAATCTCACAAAGGATATAGTAGAATTTCTTCTTTTCCAGACATGGAAATAGTCCACACTGTATAAAACTATGACATTGTGCATTAAAGCAGTAATTCCATATAAAGGCGGAATTAACCCAATGCAGAATACATATTTTTAATAAAAAATTGATTAGATCTAACAAATAAATAGTTTTATTTCATATATTAAAATATAACTTATTTAATTCATATAATAAATCCTAATAGAATACAAAGTGAATGTTTATTACATTATGTTCAAAAAGAAAATTTTATGCAGATTTTTAAGAAGTACTTCGTAGAGTGCAATAAAGCGAATTATTAAATCGAAAATGTACATAGGTATCATTTTATACCTTTGGTATTACGCAAACAAGACAGTTTTATTTGTTTGAAACATTAATTTTAAAGTTATTACAAATAAAAAAAGTTTAAATCATTTTTTCTGCAGTGCGGCTTTTTTTTTGTCGCTTAATGTATATGTATATTCCCATGTTAAGTTGTGAGCACAATAACGGGAGTAATTTTTATTTGGTTTTAAACAACTTGGAATATGTTGTAAGGACAGTGAAAATCCAGGTCGAGTTCTTATAAGCTACCTAGGTCAAGAGGGCGGGAATGGTGGGAAGTGGAAATATTCATTTGCCCATAATTTCTTTTATATTTAAAATAGGAAAAAACTTCATATTAGGCGAACCACCGCCTCATCCTAAAGAACACATTATACATGAGTTCATAAAAATTTGTATCGCCATGTTGAATAACAAAACTCCATAGCTTATGTGAACCGAAATAGTTTCCCTTTACAATTTTTACTCATCTGACAATAAGAATAAAAACTAGTTGGCATAGGTGGACTCTGTTCAGTTCCCCATCATATGTATCTTCTCATAAATTTCTTGTACAGGCCTTATTATATACATGTTAAGAGAAATGAATTTGACCAAACGCTTCACACAGTGACAGAACGAAATTCTCGCCTATTAGGCTACCCACCATTCACTTTGATATCTTATTCTAATCTATTAATTTATTTTATTGGGATCAATTTCGTAGTTTATTTTCATGCTACTATTTCCAATGCAACTTTCCTAAAAATGCGTATTTTTATGGAATATCTCCCCATTTTGCTATGTTGATAAAATCTTAAATTTCGAAAAACTTACGAAATTTTCCTATTAGAATATTTGTAGTCAATCATGTTCATACAAGTGTCATAAATGTTATTTTGAAATTGTCTGATACATTTATGATCCTTAAAATGGACGTTATGCTCGATTTTGCCTTATTCTGCCATTTTAAGTAAATCGTAAATTCCAAATAACTTACGAATTTTTTAAATTGGAAAAATCATACTCTATGGTATTCATGTCAGTATCCTAAATAATATTTCGAAAGTGGTTTGACATCTTTACGAGGAAAATATCCCTCAAGATTGACGTTTATGTGAAATTTTGCTCTATTCTGCCATGTTAAGAAATTAGTAAATTTCCAATAACTTACGAAATTTTTATATTGGAAAATTCATAGTCATTAATACTCATGCCAGTATCCTAAATAATATTTATAACTAGTCTGACATCTTTACGGTGAAAATATCTCTAAAAATTGACGTTTATGTGAAATTTTGCCCTATACTGCCATGTTAAGAAATTCGTAAATATCCAATAACTTGCGAAATTTTCAAAGTAGCATATTTATAGTAACTGATGTTTATTCCGGCATCAAAACTGATATTTTAAAACTGGTCTGACATTTTTACAGTAAAAAGTTTCCATTTAATGCCCGTTTAAGTGAATTTTTGTCCTGTTCTCCCATGTTAAGAAAATCGTAAATTTCGAATAACGTCTGAAGTTTTTAAATTCGAATGTTGCAAATGAATAGGGTTCTTGCCAATGTCGAAAGTAATATTTTAAAACTGATCTGACCCCTCTGCGACAATTTGTTCTTGAGATATCGTGTACACAGACTAACAAACTAACGGACTAACGGACTAACACACTAACAGACACCCTACAGACAGACACCATACAAATTTTGTCATTTTCGGATTCCTCACACCTGAAAACGTGTAAAACAGTCAAAAAACCAAGGTCAAAATTTTCACGATTACCTAAGTTCCCCATACCTATAGTATGATAGGGAACTAAAAACACAATACAAAACTTTCAATAATTCAATAAAAATTACAATTAAATAACTATCCAAAAACCGCTACCACTTAATTGTATTTGACTTGACCATAGCAACTCCAGGCTCACCAGTAGGGTGAAGTGAAAAAGATCGAAATTTTAAAAATGTTATCCAATTAAATAGCACTAACTGCCAAAAGTTGTGTATTGATCCGTATATGATGAAATATTTTTTTTTAGAATTTTCCTAATTCATCTTGATTTGCCGCACGGGCCTTGAAGCCCAAACTTCGCTTTTAGCCCAAACTTCAAGGCCCGTGCGGCAAATAAATATGAATTAGGAAAATTCAAAAAAAATATATCACATTATATACGGATCAATGCACAACTTTTGGCAGCTAGTGCTATTTAACTGGATAACATTTTTAAAATTTCGATCTTTTTCACTCCACTCTACTCACTACTGCTTGACCATAGTAAGGTCACAAGTGCATTTTCACGTTTCTATTATTTTTCTTTAAAAGACAGATATTGAACCAACAGTTATATGGATTTTAAATAAAATTTATAATTTTGATTCAGCTTGGGTGGGGAGGGTCTGTAACCCAATAGCCCCCTACCGGATTCACCATTGCTGGGATTGTATATCTTTATGGTTTCTATTTGTTGAATGATTATAAGCTTGGATTTTAAAAAATTGAAAGATTTACTGACCAATAAATCTAGCCTAAAATTTTCAGTAGAATGAATAAAACCCTTTTGTAGTTGAAAATTAAATTTCTTGAAATCAGAATAGCGACGTAAATAATGCAATGTGTGGGAACAAAGCCATTGGCTAAGTATGTGTTAACGCATTTTTTTTTTTTTTTTTTTTTTTAAGTAATATTTCTTTACTTTTGTAGCATTAACGTAAAGGAATCTATCTACCTTTGTCTTTAAGCTTGCCGAAAAGGGATTTTTAGGTTGATTTCTTTAGAAATCGACCTATTGCAATCACTTCGTCTATCTATCTATCTATAATGAAAATTTTGTCATCACGATAACTCCCGAAATAATACTCCAAATCGAACCAAATTTGGACAGCGAACTGATCCTATAAATATCTTGGATGAGTTTGTTAACTAAGTTGCTCCGACTTTTTGTTTTCAAGTGGCAGCCACTTGAAAATTTCAAACCGACATTGTGAAAAGCATATTGAAAGCAAGATTTGCTTGAATTTTGATGTAAATGCAGGACACATAAGGGTCTCAATGAAGTTTTCCGCCATTTTTAATAAAGTGGCAGATACTTTAAGTTAAGCGGGACCACTTGAAAATTTTAAATCACTATAACTTCCGAAATAATACTCCAAGTCGAACCAAATTTTTATAGTATCTTAACTTATCTTATAAATAACTTAGATGAATTTGTTAACCAAGCTGCTCCGCCATTTTGTTTTCAAGTGGAGACCACTTGAAAAATTCAAATTCAAATTGTAAAAAGCGTATTCCGATTTTTTTAAAATTTTGATGTATGTATAGATTGTACAAGTGTCTCAAATAACTTTATTAACGAACTTTATCCGCCATTTTTAATAAAGTGGCGGATATCTTAAGTTAGGCGGGACCACTTGAAATCAGGCTACCACATGAAAATTTAAAACCATGATAACTTCCGAAATAATGCTCCAACTGGAACCAAATTTGAACAGTGTCTTAACTTATCTTATAAATATCTTAGATGAATTTGTCAACCAAGTTGCTGCGCCATTTTATTTTCAAGTGAAGACCACTTGAAAATTTCAAATTTAAATTGAAAAAAGCGTATTCCGGATTTGTTTGAATTTTGATGTAAGTACAGACCACATAAGGATCTCAATGAAGTTTAATAGTACACTATATCCGCCATTTTTAATAAAGTGGCAGATATCTTAAGTTAAGCGGGACTACTTGAAATCAGGCTATCACTTGAAAATTTAAAATCCCGATAACTTCTGAAATAATACTCCAAATCAAACCAAATTTGGACAGTGAACTTATATTTTGGATGAGTTTGCTAATCACATTGCTCCGCCATTTTCTTTTCAAGTGAAGACCACTTGAAATCACACTGCAACTTGAAAATATGTCATCACCATAACTTTTAAAATACTAAACTGATTCAAATAAAAGTTGGATAGTAAACTTATGGTTTAATTATCTTGGATTATTTGACTTGGTGACTTGAACTGCAATTTTATTTCCAAGTGGCAGCCACTTGAAAATTTATGATTATGGTAACTTTAGTAATGCTCAACCAATTCGCATCAAATTTGGGTAGCGGATTTATCATTCAAATACCTCAGATAAGTTCGCTGGGCATCTCACTCCGCTTTTTTTTCCAAAGGGTGTCACTTGAAAATTTCTTATGATGATAATTTTTGAAATACTGATTTAATTTGAACTAGAGCTGGACAATGAATTTATCATACAAATATATTGGATGATTTCGCTGGGCAAGTTGTTTCGCCATTTTGTTTCCAAGTTCCAGCCACGTAGATTGTCACTTTAAAATTTGCCATAACAATAACTTTTGAAACACTGCACTGATTCGAACCACAGTTTGATAGTGAACCTATGTTTCAAATATCTTGGATGAGTTTGCTGGGCAAACTTGCTCCACTATATTGTTTCCAAGTGGCAGCCACTTTAAAATTTTTATCACGGTAACTTTTGAAAATACTTAATCAATTGAATCCAAAGTTGAAAAATGGATTTATCATTCAAACAACTATTACTTCGGTGGGGAAGTTTGTTTTCGAGTTGCGTGCACTTGAACGCTGCCACTTGAGGCTTTGTTATCGCGATAACTTTGAAATACTGAGCTTATACGAACCAAAGTTGGACAGTGGTCTTATTTTGCAAATATTGTTGCATACTTGGGGGTTCGTAAGTTGTCCGAGAATGAAATACGAAACTTGCAAAAGTTCAGTAGTTTATTTACAGAAAATTCCAGAAGAATACAGGTTGGTTCAACTTCAGTTTCACCAGTAAACTCACCTTAAATAACAGCTGTCAACAGCAAATTCGCAGTTCAAACTGTATCAAAGCATTAACATAAAGTAAGGCTCATTCAAAGAGGCTCAGAACACCTTCAAAAGCAATGCAAGCTTTGGCGAAACTCAACTGCGACTGACTGATTTGGCACGTTCGCCCACCTTTTATACCCTTTTATCGAACCCAGAAAAATTTAGAAATTTCACGTAACTCGTTAACCAATCACGTTACAGCGTCCATCTTTGATATATCGATAGTTAGGACTTTCTCGTCAAAAGTCGGCAAAAAATTCTCCAAGGGAAAAAAGTCGCTAAATTTGGCGCCAAATCCATTGCCTACCTTATTGAAGCTTTTTAATGCGTTTTTAAGGGAAAATTAGGCTGTTTTTACTCTAAATAAAACTAGAAATGTAGAAAATTAACAATTTTTCAACTTACACTTTAAAAGAATTTAAAAAAAAAAAAAAAAAAAAAAAAAATGCAATGATAATAAATGAAAATAAGTGAATAAAATAAAATAAAAAATTAATTATTTACAAATTTGCAACAATATCTTAGTTTAGTTCTCTGAGCAACTTTCTCTGCCATTTTGATGCACTTAATTTTTCAACACGATGATTTTTGAGATTCTCGAACTAAATTTGTACAGTAGACTTATATCACAAATGCATTTGATATAGTTGTTAACTTGGCCCACCATCTCATTCCCAAGCGCCAGCCACTTGAAAAGTTTAAATTCACATCAAAAGGTATTTATGAACCGATTTGCTTAAAACTCCATACTGCATAGCCTACTTCAATATTTCTACAAATTCTATTAATAATTGATAAGGAGAAAGAAATCAACCTTCCTTTCCGAATAAGCCGGAAGGACTTGTTTTCTTTTGTAATTATTTGCTTTTGTTCTTGAAACAAGTTTGTCAATTTATGAAGTTCATTTAAAATTAAGATTGTATATTGCTATTATTATCAACATTAATATAGCTGTAATTACTGTTTATTACAACATTATGTATTATACCGAAATATTATTAATGTTTTATAATTCAATAAAGAGTAGAATTAAAATATTTATGTATCAATGCACTGAGCTTTTGCTTATTAACACCCAAAAAATTTATTCATTTACATTTATATTCAAATTTTTTTAATGTGTTTGTGGTTGTATTATGTGTTGCAGTTATAGATTGCTATACGGCAGCTATTGGAGTTTGAGGAAGACTTACTATTGATAGGCCAGCATTGTCAGTGCGTGGCCTGGGGGCGGAGGGGGGGGTAAAGCAAATGATCGCCAAATTGCCTGGCGAACATATTTAATTCCTTTAAAAAATCAGGATTATTTTAACAAGGAATATTAAGAGAGTAATCAAGAAAATAAAACAGTATTTCGTACAATATACAGGGTGTCCAAGTATTATCTTTACAACTTTGAAATTTAATAACTTTTGAAATAAAAAGGATATTGACATTCTGTGTTCTGCAGTTATTGGTGCAACTCATAAAGTTTTGTTCTGTTTAGGTTAGCCAGTTGTAACTGAGCATGTGGACCCCACAGGAGAAAGAACAATGTGTGGCATGTTTTATTGAGAGCAAATCGGACACACAAGTTCAACGCTATTGCAGGACCAAATTTGGCAAGGCGCCAACATCCAGACCCACCATCCGTGTATGGCACACCAGCTTCATGACCACAGGCTCAGTGTTACATAAGAACTGATTTTTTTGGACTGCACTGGAATGCTTCGCGAACCCGCTCAACAGTTTCATCACTTGTGCTGAGTCATCCTGCTCCTTTCTTATGTAACACTGAGCCTGTGGTCATGAAGCTGGTGTGCCATGCTGGTGGGTCTGGATGGTGGCGCCTTGCCAAATTTGGTCCTGCAATTGCGTTGAACTTGTGTGTCCGATTTGCTCTCAATGAACCATGCCACACATTGTGCTTTCTCCTGTGGGGTCCACATGCTCAGTTACAACTGGCTAGCCTAAACAGAAAAAAAACTTTATGAGTTGCACTAATAACTGCAGAACACAGAATGTGAATATCTTTTTACTTCCTTATACAAAGTATAAGGAAGTATAGTAATCCCGATTTGCGAAATGGATTTTGCATTTCACATTGCTCGAAAACGAATGATCGCTGAATGTTGCCAATTTATACGTGTGACTGTCATGATGTCTAGTTGTACACCTGCAAGTGTCGTCTTAACACGAGCTCTCGTTTTAGAGATATAAGGGAATTTACACGATTTTTCGTGACGTCTGTATGTATGTGTGTCTGTGTGTGTGTGTATGTCGCAAAACTCAAAAACGGTTGGACGTAGAAAGTTGCGAATTGGTACATAGGTTTGTTATAACATCTAGTTGTGCACCTCCCTTTTTGGACTTTGTATGATTTTCCGTTTTGGAGATATTTAGGAAAATTAGGTTCATTATGGCCAGAATGTATCAAAAAACGGTAATAACTCAAAAACGGTTTGGACAAATCTTGCAATTTATCGAAATCTAAAATTTATCGAAAATATAATTGAATAATTTGAAAGCGATGTTATAATTTGGAAGAAAAAAAAAACTAATAGTCCTCCGTCCTAAACTAAATTCTGCTTTTGCCAGAATTTACACAAAATCTTTTCAAAATGACATTGACATGAGTCCCCCCAAGCCACAACTATGACATGAGTCCCAACCCCCCCCCCAAGGCACAACTTTGACATGAGTCTCCCCCCCCAAGGCACAACTTTGACATGAGTCCCCCCAAGGCACAACTTTGACATGAGTCCCCCTCCAAGGCACAACTTTGACATGAGTCCCCTCCCCAAGGCACAACTTTGACATGAGTCCCCCCAAGGCCCAACTTTGGCATGAGTCCCCCCCAAGGCCCAACTTTGACATGAGTCCCCCCAAGGCCCAACTTTGACATGAGTCCCCCCCAGGCCCAACTTTGACATGTCCCCCCCAAGGTACAACTTTGACATGAGTCCCCTTCAAGGCACAACTTTGAAATGAGTCCCCCCAAGGCACAACCTTGAAATGAGTCCCCCCAAGGCACAACTTTGACATGAGTCCCCTCAAGGCACAATTTTTTTTTTTTTTTTTTTTTTTTTTACGTATGCATGCATTTAAAAAAAAATATTTTTAGCCAACTGTTTCGGGTCCAGTGACAATGCTTTTAACATTATGTATATTTCTAAAAGTGTATAAGGAAGTCATGTGGTGCCCACATCAGATTTTTTATTTCAAAAGTTATTAAATTTCAAAGTTGTAAAGATAATTCTTGGACACCCTGTATGATGTGAAAATATACGTCTGACGTGTATATTTCCGCATTACGTTTTTGAT
Source organism: Salticus scenicus (assembly GCA_963930645.1). NCBI lineage: Eukaryota > Metazoa > Arthropoda > Arachnida > Araneae > Salticidae > Salticus > Salticus scenicus. The sequence goes on from OZ005650.1 coordinate 189,392,358, forward strand.
CGCCAAATTAAAAAATCGCCAAGAACAACAGATATCAAAGCTATACCATTAAAAGTTGATAAGTTTTCTGAATAAAAAAAGGGTATAATTATTGTACATTATTTATTGTACATTTTTACTTTTTTTTTTTTTTTACGAAGTTGAGAAAATTGTTTATTTTCAAGAAGCTGTAACGCGCTTGCTATTAGTACTATAAAAAAGTGGTAATGAAGAAAATTGTAGGAAATTTAATCCTCTTTAAACTTTATGCAAGAAAAGTATCACTAAATTTAACCATGTCTGAGCTATTTCGAAAAAGGCCAAAAAAGTAGCAAATTTTCTAGGTTTTTGAGCCGCCAAAATTTCTACTGAGGTTGACCATGTTGGATAACTGGTTTTTCGATATTGGTACTAATATGTACAGAATAAAAAAACAAAACCTTTTACCTCACCTTTTGCAAGGTATAATGTATTTACTGACTGGAGTATAAATAACTACTATATAACCCCGTCAAAAATGACGGAATGTAAAATCAATTGAAGTAGTGAATCAACGAAGGCTATGCCTGCTTCGCTGGTCACTATATTTAAAGGACACTCTTTTCTATATCGCTTTATAAAAGAAAAAATAAACAAAAATAAATCATGAAATTCTCAAAAGCCCGCTTCCTGTCCCCGCTGCCTTCGACAGCAACCCACTCATTCGCACACTCTCGGATGCCTGTCTTTATTGCCTGTGACAATAACTTACCAGTGGGCTTGCATTAGGGAGCTTATCAGATGACAGTTTCGAAGCGGACAGTATCGAAAAAATTGAAGTAGCAATTTTATATTTAATCCCAGTTACATATGAACAACACTATACGTGGTGTACATACTATTTTCTTTCACGTTATTTTCAATATTTATTTGATTTATTCGATCATGTAATTAACTATAACATGTTATTAACTATAAAATGAGAACAGTTTCACGCCAAATATAATATTACAATATGCTATGATTGGTTACATCTATCGCATGAGACAATTTTTTGTGGTTATAATAGTAGTTGAGTTAGCTAATAGTACTTGGTATATAGAAAAATTAATAATTAATTTAATATGTAAATTTGATCATTGTACAGCCTTAATATAGCTCCCCTTGTCGATTTTTGAATTTTTATCGCCATTTTAGACAAAAATGCACAATTAATGCGATTATTTTATCTGTTTATTTCTTTTTATTTTTTTCATTCCTTTTCTTTCTATTATGTTTTTCAATATTTTATAATTTTTTTAAATCTTTGATGCGCTACTTGGATTAAAGTGGCTTTGACAAAAGTTGTCATTCGCGTAAAATGTCCGATATATTTCAGCATCAACATTTTAAAATATTACCCAGGATTATCAATGAATTAGCTCTCATGCCAAGCGCGATTCATCCATGCCAAAAACATATTTAAACAAAACTAAAAAGAAAACTAGTATGTTGTGGCCACCACAAGACTTTCTTCTATATTTTCCAATACAAATTCACGCAGTAACAATATTAAAAAAAAAAAAAAAAAAAAAAAAAAAAAAATACGATTTTTTTCAAAGTTTTTTTTTTTTTTTTCGTTAAAAGTAAAAAAAATCGATAAATTTGTTTTAAATTACCACAAGGTATTGACGAGACCTTTCGAAACATACAGATCTTGAAAATTTACACACGTCCCCCCCCTTCCCCCCCCGAATTTTTTTCCTAATTAACTACTACTATTATCAATAATTCATATTAATTTCACAATCACAGGTTAAGAATAACTCTCATTATGTACATTTACACGAAATTTTTTCCTATACTGCCATGTTGAAAATTTAGAAAAAATACGATCACAGCGCCACCTGTTGAGCGATTGATCCCCAAATCTAATCAGCCTCAGTTTATGTCAGGGGCCAACTAAATACCAAGTCTGGTTAAATTTCGTTAAAAAAAAAAAAAAAAAAAAAAAAAAAAAAGATTTTTTTCTAAGTTTTTTTTCGTTAAAAGTAAAAAAAATCGATAACTTTGTTTTAAATTATCACAGATTTATAGTTCAACCATTCGTTTTAAAGGTATTGACGAGACCTTTCGAAAGATACCCATCTTGAAAATTTATTCCACGAGGGGGGACTGCCCCCCCACGGGGGGTGGCGAGGCTCCTACACATACAAAATTTTTTTCCCAGTTGACTATCTCTATTTTAAATAATTCTTGTAAATTTCATAATGATTACTAAAAAATAATTCTCTTTATGCACATTTATACAAAATTTTGTCCTATATCAACATGTTAAAAATTTAGAAAAAGCGGGATGGCAACGCAACCTGTAAGACAATTTTTACCAAAAGTTGATAGGCACTAATTTATGTCAAGGTACAACTACATACCAATTTGTATGAAATTCTGTGCAGTAGTTCTTGAGATACAGTTGCCACAAAATTTTGTCACACACACACACACACACACACACACACACACACACACACACAGAGACAGACAGACAGACAGACATTTTCCAAAAATGGTCAAATCGTGTTCTACAGCTCTCAAAACGTGTAAATTCATCAAAAACCCGAGGTCGAAAATTTTTACGAATCCAATACTTTCTCTATATTACATATAGAAGAAAGTAAAAATCTAAAATTGAAGTATATTAAAAAGGTTATGGTTGTTTTTTACTCTATTTTCATATTTTCGATTTTTCATATGCACGAGCAAATTTAATATTTTATAATTTTTTTATTTTTCGTGTGAAAGATATTTCATTTTATGCCAAAAAAAAAAAAAAAAAAACTGGTAAATATTTTTGGCAACAATTAAACATTTAAATGCCCAGTTTTGTAGTTATTAGCAGGTTATTATTCTCATATTTTAATCAGTTTTAAGAAATCTAATCAAAACTTCGTTGCAAAAGGTAACAAATGAAAGGGGCTTTTTTTCTGAATCCGTCGGACTAAACAGCTTATCGATCGAACAATTAGATATTTTAAAATTAACTAAAGTATGAAAATTAGGTTACAGCTTGCTATTATAATTAAGTACGAACCGGAATCGTTACCTCTCTTGCAAATTATTTAAATAGGTTCCTGTAAATTTCATAGTGATTATTAAAAAAATAATTCTCTTTATCCACATTTATACAAAATTTTGTCCTATGCCACACGTTAAAAATTTAGAAAAAGCGGAATGGCAACTCAACCTGTAAGTAAACTTTTACCAAAAGTTGATAGGTACTAATTTATGTCAAGGTTTAACTACATACCAATTTGTATGGAATTCTATGCTGTAGTTTCTGAGATACAGTTGCCACAAAATTTTGTCACATACGCACACAGACAGACAGACAGACATTTTCTAAAAATGGTCAAATCGTGTTCTACAGCTCTCAAAACGCGTAAATCCATAAAAAACCCGACGTCGAAATTTTTTACGAATCCAATACTTTCTTCTATTGAATATAGAAGAAAGTAATAAAATGTTTCATAAGATAAAATGTTTTTCGTCGAAAATTAATTTTGTGTTCTGTTTAGGTAACTTCATATCAGATACTGTCAACTCGCCCCTACCCTATCGTTTGGTATGCCAAGTACTCCGCACGTGAAGTTAATTGGCATAGTTGCAAGTTTATAGGAAAAGGTTTATTGAAGTTACTTAAACTCACATTTAATTGTTGGGTTCTACATGATTTTATAGTAAAAAAGTTAAGTTTTCCGACGCATTCACCAGAATTTCTCTAAATATTGCGGAACAAGTTCTAAAAATCATGAGGTTCGAACAGATTATTAACATTTTCCCATTGTACGTACTCGTTTCATTGTTTAATCTTCTATGTACTTTGCCTATGTGAGCGCACCATGCGTGGACAGACAGAATGAAAGAAAGACAGTCAAATAGGCTCACACTTAAGTATTGTTGGAAAGTGTTAAAAACGCTTATCACAAACGGAAAACAATTTAAACAATTTCTAATTATAGTACTTACTGTATCTGAAGATATTTGTGTGGCCTTGTATATATTAATGCTAACCATATTATGGTATATAAAACACCTTTGTTCGAGCGTATGAATAATGAATTCAATTTCATTATGATTTGTACAAAATAAATGTATTAAAATAGGGTTTATAGAAATAAATACCTCTCAAAGAACGCAATATTTGGTAAATTTTTCATCTGCCATTGTACACAAACCAGTTGTGGTATTTAAAACAAGGAATACCATTATTTTAACAAATATCAGTTTCAAGGAATTCCATGAATATTTACTGGAGTTAGAGTGCAGAGAGACTGACAAGCCGAAGTCATAAACACATTTCAACTTTGTTGGAAAGTTTTAAAAAATAGAAAAATCAAAAACTAAAATCTATGCCAACTAGCCCCAGTCTTCCCTATAGTGTGCTTAAATTATTACATCAGAAGTATACTAATTTCGTTTATTATCACACAATCTTTACCAAATTGTGAGCGCTGTCTGACAATAAGAGTAATAATCATACTTTGAAAATTTATTTAAAATTTTTTTTTTTTTTTTTTAAAGCCCTTAGATCATCTTAACCTCAGGTAAGTGCAATGCTAAAAATGTAAAATCATTTTCTCAAAAGATTAGATGAATTCATTTTGGAGGAAAAATTGTGTGCAATGCTCCTAAAAAAGTTATCACTTAATCCTTTAAAGTGCCATTAGTTTAAAAGCGTATAAAATAGAAATTGCAGAAAAAAATGTCAAAGGTATTTATGAGAATGGAACGTATATGCTCCACCTTAACCTCACTACAAGGTACTACACTAGCCGTTTTTGTCCCAGAAAGAGCTTTATAAAGGGCTATTTCTATTTTTAGTTGACATTTTTCACGATCTTCAAGTGTGTTATAATTCATTCCTATGGTACCTCAGGAATCTCCCATCAATCTTCGAAAAAATATAAGGAATACAAAAATTAAGTAAGTTTTTACACTTTTTTAAGTTCGAAATACCTTTTTCGACCTCTATATATCAATTGTGCATTAAAGAACCACCTCACAAAATCCTCCTTAGTTACTATGATGAGGTGATATGCATAATTTTTCTTGCAGATATGTTTAACACTTTAACGTTCATTGGTTTTGCAGTGAAACCAAACATTTGACATCATTTAACAATTTTTATGCAGCAGTTTGTTTAACATTTCTCCCTTGTTTTAATCAATTTTTAAATTTTCGTTCCATCTCTGTTCGGTAGATAGCACCACTATACTAAAATTTAACAAATGATGCTTCAAAGGAAGCTAAATACATAAGTCACTTGAAGTTTCTTAGTGGACGCGAGTGCGAATTGCTAGTTTGATGATGCACTCATGTCTAGTTTTTTTCATTTAATGAAGAGCTGGACTATTATTTTCACTTGAAACAACTTTTACGAGTTTTTGTAGTCGATAATGTTTAATTACAAAGTGTTTTATTTATTAAATTAAATATCATTTGAATTTAATAAGGTTAACTTGTAGATGTTTCAAAACAAAAATTTCTTGAAAAGAAACAATGCTATATTTTTTTATTTTTTAAATATTTATGATCAGCTATGTGTCTAAAAACCATTTTTTAAATTAGTTTAGTAATTTTGAAAATAAATTTAGTAGTGAACGTTAAAGGGTTAAGAAATACTATTAAATTATAAAAACAGTGTGTTTCAAGCACATTTTTTTGTCTGTTTCATAATACGGTAGATAAAGGTGTAAAAAAAAAAAAAAAAAGTCAGGTATTTAAATAAATATAAAAAAGTGACATGAAAGCTGATTAATCACACTTTTTGTTTATTAACCAGAGGAAAGAAAATTATTGAAACTAACTGATACCGTGATTTTATGTTAGATAGCAAATGTTTCTGCTAATACATTATTTTTGATGAGTTGCAACCGCTGCTAAAATAATAAAATGAAGATTTCAACTTCTTCTTTCAGAAAAATTTGATCCAGGAATCTGTCGATAATTTAATTTTCTGGTTAATAAAATATATTACAGTAATCAAGATTTCAAGAATGCTTTCTTGCGAGGTGGTTGCGAAGGCGAGCGCATTCTTGTAGATGTTTTGAGTTTGGAACTCTTTTGAGGACTTCTTGAACGTACTGAGTTGGTTTGTTTATCACGGGCTCGTTTAGCTTCTTTCACCTGAAAAACAAATTTTAAGTTACAGTCAAATACTTTCGAGAAACAAAAATACAGAAAAAATTTAATTGCTTAATGGTTCATGAGTATTCATAATTATAATCTTTGACTCTTTACTTCCTCCTTATAATATGGCAGAGAATGTATTGATTTTGAGCCAAATTTTCAAAATTGATTTTTTGTAATATTTACACGTTTTGATGTTCCCTGAATCCCAAAAGACATTTTTAGCGGCTGTTCTGTGTGTCTCTCTCTGTGTGTGTCTGTTATCAGCATATACGAGTATCAAGAACAAATAGCTGCAGGAAGCTCAAATTCGGTATTCATTATCATATAAGGATGCCACGCTAAACTTCTCGTTGAAATCAAGCAAGTGGTTTATGTACAGGGACCTCCGAGAAAATTCAAAAACATTGCTTTAATGAATGAAATTTCTGATAGTTGCAGTTTAATATCAATAGGCTGTACTAAAAAAAATGAATTGAATATATATTCCTTATATTCAATAAAAGTATGTTTTGCGTAGATTGTAATATGGAAATTCACTGATCATTCGTTTACAGGGCTACCCAAAGGTATTTGGATATATTAGGGATATACTGAAAATTTGCTGAAAATGAATTGCAGATTGTGTTATGTGTTTTACATAGGACTAAATGGAGCTATTTTGATATTTGTCATCCTTGGCGAAAAAAAAAAATCGCCAAGTTATCTGACGAGCATATTTAGTTCCTTTCAAAAATCAAGTTTTTTTTTTTTTTTTTTTTTTTTTTTTTTTTTTTTTTTTTAAATAACGTATATTAAGAGAACAATCAAAAATATAAAACAATATTTCGTGCAATATATATTACGAAAATGTACAGTGAAGTGAAACCAGACCATGCCGGAAGCTCAAGCCTTTTCGGGTTTTTACCATGGCCTGTCGATAGCTGTCCATTTTTAGTTCATAATGTTACTTTAACTTGTTGAATTATTTTACAATTTTTATTTGATTGCATTGATATATTTGCCTTCAACATCTAAATTGCAATGCATTATATCGTATTGTAAGACCCTGTTTGGTCCAACTGCCCTATACGACTTCTTTACTTGTATATTTGGTAACCTGGCATCTATATTTTCGTATTGACTTTTTGATAACCAAATGCCAAGGACGACCGATATCAAATCTATGGCGACTAACGTGGTGTGTATATAATTTATCGACAATAGACATGACTACTCAAAATAAAGCGAAAATATCCTTTTTTAATAAATGCAATTAATGCAAGTGCTCTACTACATTTTATCATGTCGAAGAAAACTGCTGAGGAATGAAAATTAATTAACCTATACCCAAACAGAAGACAAAGTAATTTTAAGATTTAATTTTCAGCTCTGATATTTTTTTCTATTGTAGCATCGAGTATTGAGGCCCGCACCCCCTGAATACAAAAGTTAAATTTTTAGAGGTTGATCTGTTTGTAGGCGTGTTATCATCATGTCTTATACTTTTTATACAACATACTTACTATAAGAAATACTGGTACTTTTCCGTTTGCAAACGAAAAATCGCAATTCATTATTATAGCACCAATATTATCGCACTAATTCAATATTATCGCCAATTTATATTATTGCTATTTATATTATTATTGCTATTTATACTCAAATCGCATATTGCATTCTTTACTAATAAACTTTTCTCTTGAAAAAAAATAGACTGCATCTTCTTCTGTTGTGGGGAAATCCCAAATTTTCATAATTTTTGTAAAACAAAAATTCAGGTAGAAGAAAGAATGTTAATATATTTTACTTAGAAAACAAAAATGTTCTAATATGTTCTAAAATGTTCTAATGTTAATAATTGGCGATTTTTCGTTTGCGCCCCTGCAAGCGGAAAAGTACCGAAATACTTGCAGAAAATATAAATTTGTGTTTTGAAGTTGATATGAGGTTGCCACTTGAACAGTTCGATCAATACTGGTGAATTTACGAGGGTATTGGCGGGGGGTAAAGTTGTCTAAATAATTTGAAATAAACTTGTAAATCAATCTTCAATTCTTTATAAGGTATAACTGGATTTGGCGATTTTTTTTTGGCGCCGTTTTGAACGATAACGATGCCGTTCTGGATTCTTTGCAATATAATACGGCAGCCTGCATGCTGTTTATTTTAGATTTATGATTTTATGATTTATGATTTTTAGATTTAAGATTTAGCCATAATCGCCAAAAATATATTGCCAAATCCAGTTGTGGGGAGATCTATAGTTGTTCCCTTTATAAATGGGAACGGTACTTACGTATTTACGCCACCGCAGCTACAGATTAAGTGCCGCCAATCTACACCTAAAATTTTTGCGACAAATCATAAAATAAAACATTTATTTATTCAAAATTTATATAAAACCAAAACACTTTCAAAATTCAAAACACTTTATTTAAAAACAAAGTAGTCAATCGGATTTCGGTGGAAAATGGGCCGATATAGAGTTTAACATAGATTCAAAACAGTCTCTATTTTTTTTCACCTGATGCTGTCGCCATATAAACTCTGATAAATAAGATTCCAAAAGATGTCTCGTTGTCCCCCTATGTCTCTTGTGTGCAAACAAAAAGATTGCTCTTTATTGGCGGATTAGCGCAACTTCTGCTGCGGTGGCGTTAAGGGCCCTCTTCACTCACTGCCGTCGGAAACCGAACCTAATGTTATTCTATGGGAAATTTTTCTTTACAAATAACTTATTAACTAATACATATTTTTAAATTCTGTTTTCACATTCTGAAAATTCTCAGCTGTTAAATTGACGCACCTTTTCTAAAAAATTATTTTTTTGATTTTTTATATTTTATTTTGAAGCTTAAAAATACGAATTTTCAATATGTGAATTTTTTTCATTTTGCAATTTCAAAATAAAATATTAAAAATTAAAAAAATACATTTTTAAAAAAGGTCCGTCAATTTAACAGTTGGGAATTTTCTGAATGTGAAAACAGAATTTAAAAATATGTATTAGTTAATAAGTTATTTGTAAAGAAAATTTCCCCATAGAATAACATTGGCTCGGGCTTCCGGTGACGGTGAGTGAAGAGGGCCGGTAATATGTGAGTAACTTCTGCTGCGGGGGCGTTAATACATAAGAACCATGGGAACAACTGAGGAAACGTCCGAACTCCTTCGGTGTGAAATTTAAAATTTCGCCGAGAGGTTGTATACTGAAGCTGTTCCGTTTCTTTAGCATGATTTTTCTCCATTTTGTTTTAATTATTTTTTTTAAATGATTTTTACTCATTTAAATGAAAAATCGTTTTTTACTCATTTTTGGCGATTTTTTTTAGTAAGACAGGTCGTACTATTTCTTTCAGACAGTATCATTACCAATTTTTATCAATCACCTTGAATGAACGTGCAAACATTTTTATTTTTATCTAAATATATCAAGCTGAAAGTTCATCCTTGTATCAATCCGGATTATTAAATTTTATCAAAATTGGTACAATTATTAATCGGGACAAAATCTAGCCGACGCTGTATTTTTTTAGTTGAATTGGACAATTGGTTCAAAAGATATTAAATAAAAAACCCAATTTAATTTTAAAAATATTATAAAAATAAAATAATGCCAAAATAGGAAATTTCTTTTCATGTCGGAAAAAAAAAAAAAAAAAAGAGGGTACAAGCATAAAAAAAAAAAAAAAAAAAAAAAAAAAAAAAGAGAAAAATCGTGCTAAAGAAACGGAACAGCTTCAGTATACAACCTCTCGGCAAAATTTTAAATTGGTATAACTTTAGTATATCCTCACAGCTGAATTTGGAGATTTTTCTTTGGCGCTGTTTTGAACGATAACGATGTCGTTTTGGACTGTTTGCGATATAATATGGCAGTCTATATGTTGTTTATTTTGGATTTATCACATCGATTATGATTTTATCATTTATCATTTATGATTTTTAGATTCATGATTTAGCCATAATCGCCAACAAAAAATCACCAAATATCGTTGTAGGGATATACTAAAGTTGTTCCTTTAAATTTCCGACCGAAGTAGTTCGGACGTTTCTTGTCACAGTGTTCAGTTACGCAATTGCGATATCCATTTTGGTATAACTTCAGTATAACCCAACAGCTGAATTTGGCGATTTTTCTTTGGCGCCGATTTGAACGATAAAGATGTCGTTCCGGACTGTTTGCGATATAATATGGCAGCCTATATGTTGTTTATTTTGGATTTATGATTTTATGTTTTATGTTTTATGATTTAGATTATGATTTTATCATTTATCATTTACGATATATGATTTTTAGATTTATGATTTAGCCGTAATCGCCAACAAAAAAATCGCCAAATATCGTTGTGGGGTTATACTGAAGTTGTTCCTCCATTTTAATTCATCAACAAAATGACAACAAAAATTTAAAAGCCGTCAAGGTTTTTAAATTTAAAAGCCCCCTATGCTAAAGCTATACCAAAGAAATTTTAAGAAATGAATATAATAACCGATGCTAGGGAATGTAACACAGTTACTGCATTCTTTTAAATTAAATTCCGTTTTGTGCAGAATTTTATATCTATTACTTAGAAAACAAAAATGGGCTTTGAGTTTTGGGGGAAATGTGCTTTAGCCTACTGCTTGGCGATTTCTCCAAAAATCGATAATTTGGTGAGGTTGCCACATTTCGTAGATCGATCGTTCAACAACTGAAAAGCACAGAGGTTGTCAAGTTAGGCATCTTTATCGTCAATGGGCTCTTCCCACCTGACCTCAGAAGCCACATGACATAGTTAAACAAAAAGCAGACGAAGTCTTCTATATCTATAGCGATTGCTAAAATAACACATTTTCTATTCTTATTTTTGATCAATCCGATTTATTTGATGTTATTTTGTTTTACACATGGTCATTTTTTATCCATTTTATATCATTATTTATCATGTTTTGTTTGCTGCATACATTTACAATGATCATTTAGTTTATATTTGTTATTAATGTTGATGGAGAACATGTTAAATACTCTGATTTTTGGTACTTATATCATTACCAGTGCAACATCGTACGGTGTAATATCTAAGTTAATTAATTTGCTGTAACACATTTTCATGATTAAATTTAACTTGAAACATTTTAAACTAATTTCAAGTTATAATCCATAAACATTCCACTATTTATTGCTAGGTCAGTTAATGTAACAGTTACATTACAACATACAAAAATCGATTCTTTCTTGTGAAAATAAATAAACATATATAGTGTTTTTTAAAAATTATTAAACTTAAAAATACAATTATTCTACTGTTTACAATATTACTTTTATTTTATTTTATATTAAATATTAATACTTTTGTTCTTAAGAACAATATTTAACTGAATTCGCTTCTTTGTTTTTCTATGTCACGTGATTGAGCAGACGACGCTGGGAAGAGCCCATTGCAAACAAAACGCCAAGTAGTGGCTGGGCTGAAGCACATTCCACCTGCCAGGTTCTAGTCAAGAATGAGCGACCGTCGCCAAATAGGCGATAAGCACGCCGTATGTCGTGGTCCTTTTCTCCTCAAATCGCATACGTGGAAAACAACGCGACGTCCTGTAGGCATAATTGAAATATGAAATTGCGCTAAGGCCGTCGCTCATTTTTGACTAGATTCGCTTGCCACACTAGGTTGCCAAAGAATCCAGAATGATATCATTATGGCTCAAAACGGCGCCAAAAAAAGTTCAAAAAGTTTTGGGTCCATATCTCAGTTATATCAACTTTATAAATAAATAATAATAATAAAAAAATTCATTGAAGTATCTCAAAATCTCGCTTTGGTGCTATCGCAGTTTTGCACCAAATACACCATTTAGCATGAGGTCTTCAAACGGAAAAGTACTCGTTTTCAAAATTAAATGCATTCATTTGTAAAAAAAAAAAAAAAAAAAATCATTTATAAATGATATTTGAATTACTGATGATCTAAGAGGTATGAAATTGTTTTGAACAGCTTAAAAAATATATGTTATTACTTTTGCTACATTTCATATTTTATTATTTTAGCGCGTTATAAAGCTAAAAATGTTTGTCGTGGAATGGGTATCATGACTTGGTGAAAAGCGTCGGGGATACTTCGGCTCTAAAATTTTAAAAGTCGCCAAGGGTGTTTTGTACTAAAGCTGTTCCGCCATATTTTTTAAACGATAATACTTTAAATCTTGGACACCGCTTTGGTATAACTTAAGTATATACCCACAGCTGCATTTGGCGATTTTTCTTTGGCGCCGTTTTGAACGATAGATGTCGTTCTGGACTGTTTGCGATATAATATGGCAGTCTATATGTTGTTTATTTTGGATTTATGATCTTATGTTTTATGATTTATGATTTAGATTATGATTTTATAATTTATGATTTAGATTATGATTTTATCATTTGTGATTTATGAATTTTAGATTTATGATTTAGCCATAATCGCCAATAAAAAAACGCCAAATATCGTGTGTATACTGAAGTTGTTCCACAGATTTAGTATGGGACCCCCTTGACGAAATTTGAAATTTAGCACCGAAGTAACACGGACGTTTCTCGCCAAGATCCTTACTTACGCAATTGCGATAGCCATTTCAATTCATCAAAAAATGGCAAAAAAATATTTAAAGTCACCAATAGGGCTTTCATATTAAAGCTCTGCCAAATGTTGCTCACTCTCTATATATTTTATTATATTTCTTGCAGGGTGAAATAAGACAGGACATTGTGCCAAGCTGGTAATTTTTGTAAAATCATGCCAAGCAGTGCTTTAAATTTTATTTTTACCGACATTTATTTCTTCTAATAAATAATTATATTACCTTATACATTCCATTTTCTCTAGTTAGTATGTCACGATCCAAGCCACCTTTCAAAGCTAATTTTATTTCTTCATTATACTTCTCAATATCCAGGTTCTTGTCGTTGCGGAGATACTTTTTTAAATCCACTAAAGACACTCCTTTGGATTTTTGCAATTTCAAAATCGCATTTATGACTCTTCTTGAAATCGATATTTTCTTGGTTTGCTGTGCTTCCATGATTAAACAGTTATTATTTTATTAATTTAGAAAGAACTTTAAAATTTTATCCAGGCAATCGACAATATGGAAAAGAAATTAAATGAAATTAGAACTGCTCGTAAATATTAAATAAACGATTTAATCACATGCACGAGAATAATAAATTAAACCGAGATAATTTAAAACTTAAGACTAAGACCGTGCTTGTAATATTTTTTTTCCTGATAAATTTTCTGATATTAGTAGGATTTTTTAAAATGATGTCAGATTGATAAATAATTCTTTATACAATAACAGATTTTAATGATATGCAGTTGAAACAAAATTTTGTTGAAGTTGCGATCTATCAGTAACTATACGCAAGCGAAGTGTGACGTCACTGACCGTCGGTGTGGCCAATCAAAAGATTTCCTATGTTAATTATCCATTGAATTATTTTGCAAAAAAATTATTGAAAATCAAGGAAATTTATTGCCAGATTTTAATCCCTATATATGGATGCAATTATAAATTAGTTATCGTGTACATGTGTTAGATTAAGTTATTTTGCTGTCAAATTCACAAAATTTTAATTTTAAATTTCAAAACTCTATCTTCCTTGGCATTTTTTGTATTTGGCGTTTAAAAACGTAATAAGAAAATATACATGCCAGATGTACATTTTCGTAATATGTATTGTATGAAATATTCTTTCATATTATTGATTGTGCTCTCTTAATATACGTTGCTAAAATAACCATGATTTTTTATAGGAGATAAATATGTTCGCCAGATAATTTGGCGATTTTTTTTTCCGCCAAGGATGACAGATATGAAATCTATTCCGCTGCGACATATTAGTATCTTATATCAGATACTTTATTTAGTTTATTTGGATATTTAAAAACAAATTTGACTTCAAATTTGACTTATAGTTCAAATATTTTGGATAAGTTCACTTGGTAACTTGATCCGAAATTTTAATTCCAAGTGGCGGCAACTTGAAAATTTGTCATTATGATAACTTTTGTAATACTGAGTCAATTTGCATTAAATTTGGGTAGTGGATTTATAATTGAAATATCTCAGATAAATTCGCTGGGCATCTCACTCCACTTTTTTTTTTCAAAGTGGTGTCCACTTGAAATCATGGTGCCACTTGAAAATTTCTTATCACGATAATTTTTGAAACACTCATTTAATTTGAACTAAATCTGGACAATGAACTTATGATACAAATATATTGGATAATCTCGCTGGGCAAGTTGTTTCGCCATTTTGTTTCCATGTTGCAGCTACTTAGACAGCCACTTGAAAATTTGCCATAACAACTACTTTTGAAACACTGCATTGATTGTAACCAAAGTTGGATAGTGAACCTATGCTTCAAATATCTTGGATGAGTTTGCTGAGCAACTTGCTCCATTATATTGTTTCCAAGTGGCGGCCACTTGAAAATTTGTTAACACGGTAACTTTTAAAATATTTAATCAATTCAAATAAAAGTTGAAAAATGGATTTATCATTCAAACAACTATGATATTGTAGGCAAGTTTGTTTCCAAGTTACGTCCACTTGGACGCTGCCACTTGAGACTTTGTTATCGCGATAACTTTTGAAATACTGAATTTATTCTAATCAAAGTTGGACAGTGGACTTATCTTACAAATATCTTGGATTATTTCTGTTAATTGGAGTGATTTTTATCAACATATGTGAAAAATACCAGAGCCGGGAATCAAACCCGGGCATTCCGCTTAACGCGCGGATGCTCTAAACCACTCAGCTACCCTGGCTGATAACCAGCTAGGCATTTCTCACATAATATACGTTGGCAAGGGTCACCGAGTCTGCATTAGAGCAGCTGTTTCAAGTGACAAATTTGAACAAGGCACATCTCCAATATTATGTGATTTCTAAATTATCCAAAATTTCTAAATTATCTTGGATTAGTTCACTGAGCAACTTTCTCCACCATTTTGAACCAAATAGTGGCAACTTAATTTTTCAACACGATGACTTTTGAGATTCTGAATTAATTCGAACTAAATCTGTACAGTAGACTTATCTCACAAATGCATTTGATATATTTGTTTGCCAACTTGGCCCACCATCTTGTTTGCAAGTGTTTGCCACTTGGAAATTTTAAATTCACATAAAAATGTATATATGAACCTATTTGCTTAAAACTCCATATGTACATAGCCTACATCAATATTTCTACGAAGTCCATTAATAATTTTTAGCCGCCATTTTCAAACGGCTACTTGATGAGGAAAAAGAAATCAACCTACCCTTCCGAATGAGCCGGAAATTTCGCATAGCTCAAAAATGAATGATCGTAGAATGTTGCAAATTTATATGTGTAACTGCTATAATGTCTAGTTGTACACTTGCAACTTTGGTTGTAATATGAGTTTCTGTTTCAGAGATATGAACGATTTTACACGGATTTTCGTGACGTCTCTATGTAAGTATGTGTATGTGTGTGTGTGTGTGTGCAAATTGCATAACTCAAAAACGGTTAGACGTAGAACGTTGCTAATTGATATAGGCTTGTTATAACATCTAGTTGTGCACTTCTGTTTTTGGACTTTCTATGATTTTTCGTTTTGGAGATATTTAGGAAAATTATGTTCATAATGACCAAAAATACAAAGGTTTTGGCCATTATATATTTTTCCCATCAAAATTATACCTTTGGGGTCATCGAAGCGGGAGAAACCATCCCTTTCGCGGAGGTTCAAAATTGTGATGGCATGTCTCCGGAACATCTCTAGGGGTGTGTCCCAGACCGTCGCCGATTACCCATAGCGCAGTACTAGTGCGACGTTAAATCCACCCTACCTACCTACCTGTCATAAAGAAGTATACAGTTTCAATATACTATAAATCAAGTACAATGTAAGATATTATATGTTACCTGTAACAGAGAGCTGGTGTCTTCTCTAAATTGTTTAAATTCAATGCACCTTATAGAAAGTATGGTACGGCCTTTGACGCTGAAGTGGAAACAATACGCATTGCACTTAAAAAAACTGGCTTTCTACCTTCCGAAATTTGAAAAGGTTATAATACTGTCATATTCAGAGGCTGCCATTCAGTTCAATAGTTCCTTTTTGACTCCTTTTTAATTGAAATGAACCAGTGTCGAGATTTTTTAAATTACCTAAGGTCCTAGCATAACCGCGTTACTCCGCAGTGGATTCCTGGCCCCTGGCGGGGCAGAGGGAAGAGGATTCGAAATTTGCAGCCTATAACTCTGACAGAACTATAAAAAATTATTTGTGATATTTGGCACATTGAAATTTCTGAGATTTATATTAAAACACTGTATAAAACTATGTCACTGTGCATTAAAGCAGTAATTCCATATAAAGGCGGAATTAACCCAATGCAGAATACGTATTTTTAATAAAAAATTGCTTAGATCTAACAAATAAATAGTTTTATTTCATATATTAAAATATAACTTGTTTATTTCATATAATAAATCATAATAGAATACAAAGTGTATGTTTATTACATTATGTTCAAAAAGAAAATTTTATGCAAATTTTTAAAAAGTACTTCGTAGAGTGCAATAAAGCGAATTATTAAATCGAAAATGTACATAGATATCATTTTATACCTTTGATACTAAGCAAACAGGACAGTTTTATTTGTTTCAAACATTAATTTTAAAGTTATTACAAATAAAATAGGTATAAGTCATTTTTTCTGCAGTGCGGTGTATATGTATATTCCCATGTTAAGTTGTGAGCACAATATCGGGAGTAATTTTAATTTGATTTTAAACAACTTGGAATATGTTGTAAGGACAGTGAAAATCCAGGTCGAGTTCTTATAAGCTACCTAGGTCAAAGGGGCGGGAATGGTGGGAAGTGGAAATATTCATTTGCCCATAATTTCTTTTATATTTAAAATAGGAAAAAACTTCATATTAGGCGAACCACCGCCTCATCCTAAAGAACACATTTTACATAAGTTCATAAAAATTTGTATCGCCATGCTGAATAACAAAACTTCATAGCTTATGTGAACCGAAACAGTTTCCCTTTACAATTTTTACTCATCTGACAATAAGAATAAAAAAAAAAAAACACAATACAAAACTTTCAATAATTCAATAAAAATTACAATTAAATAACTATCCAAAAACCGCTACCACTTAATTGTATTTGACATAACCACAGCAACTCCAGGCACACCAGTAGGGTGGAGTGAAAAAGATCGACATTTTAAAAATGTTATCCAATTAAATAGCACTACTGCCAAAAATTGTGTATTGATCCGCATATAATGTGATATTTTTTTTTAGAATTTTCCTAATTCATCTTGATTTGCCGCACGGGCCTTGAAGCCCAAACTTCGCTTGTAGCCCAATCTTCAAGGACCGTGCGGCAAATGAAGATGAATTAGGAAAATTCTAAAAAAATATATCACATTATATACGGATCAATACACAACTTTTGGCAGCTAGTGCTATTTAACTGGATAACATTTTGAAAATTTCGATCATTTTCACTCCACCTTACTCACTAGTGCTTGACCATAGTAAGGTCACAAGTGAATATTCTCGTTTTTATTATTTTTCTTTAAAAGACAGATATTGAACCAACAGTTATATGGATTTTAAATAAAATTTATAATTTTGATTCAGCTTGGATGGGGAGGGTCTGTAACCCAATAGCCCCCTACCGGATTCACCAATGCTGGGATTGTATATCTTTATGGTTTCTATTAGTTGAATGATTATAAGCTTGGATTTTAAAAAATTGAAACATTTACTGACCAATAAATCTAGCCTAAAATTTTCAGTAGAATGAATAAAACCTTTTTCTTGTTGAGAATTAAATTTCTTGAAAACAGAATAGCGACGTAAATAATGCAATGTGTGGGAACAAAGCCATTGGCTAAGTATGTGTTAAAGAATTTTTTTTTATGTAACTAGGGGGCTCTGCCCCCTGCTCGCTCCGCTCACCAACCCCCGAGGAAGGCTTTCCCTCACCCCGACTTGCTTCGCTCATTAACCCTGCTGGATTTTGCCCGACTATTCGCAACTTTGCCTGTCATTGAATTGGAATATTAATAATACATAACACAAGAGAAAAGTTGAACAATATTATAGAAATCCACCATATATGGTATCACATTTAAATACACAATATTTAATATTATATCGTTTAAAATATGTGAAAAATCTGTCTTAACGTTCGACAGTTTAATAACAATTTGCCATTATTTTGAGAGAAAACATATGTTAAACAGCTAGACACACAAAATAAACAACGATAGCACTAACTGTTTAGAACAGAGAGAAATTCTTATCTAAACCATTTAGCGCTACAGCTTTGGTGTACGATCCATTTGTTAAATTTTTGTCACAGTTGGACGATGAATTTTTCGGGTATTATTGCTTGATTAAAGAAATTATGAACTTATTTTTTCTAATGCCTGTATTTTTTACTATTGAATTTTTTTTAGTTAATTTAGGGCAATATGTAACACTCTGCATTTATTTCTACTGTACAGCAAAGTTTAAAATGGTGCTAACAACAGTAAACATGCAACTTTTTAAAGTGCATTTTTCCTAGAATATGATTTAGTCAGATCTATTGAAATTAAATATCTTATGTGATTATTGCGATTATTTTAAACATTTCATTAGTAGTAGTACGACAGGACAATTTCTTTCAGATAGCGATTTTGCATTGTCGCCATGAATGTGCCAAGATGCCCGTCAATATCATATTTTACCATTTCTTAAACTATATTAAATACTAAGTTAAATCGGGGGGGGGGGGGAAATCACACTTTTCGAAACCTACTGATAAGCGAAAAATTCATCCTTGATTGTATTGTAAAACCGAATTGCCGATTTGGAGTATTCAACACAGACCATCACCATTCATAAATTGGATGGCTTTTGAATGTTTGTTGACAATATTTTCTGAATAAATATTCATGATGGCTCCTGAATACTTGTTGGCGATATATTCTGAATAATTATTATTGTTGGCGATATCTACTGGTATATATTGAACATGACATCTTAATAGTTGTTGACGATATCTCCTGAACTTGTGTTAATGATTGGCTTCTAAATATTTGTTGGCTACAACTTCTGGATATGTACTGGTTACACCTTGATTTTTTTACATATATATTATATAATATTGAATTTAGAAAATAAAAAATGCGTGTGGAGAATGAAATATAATGATATTGGATAATATAATTTAATTTAATTTAATTTATAGAGACATCAAAGGTACAGGAAAAACTACTTTAGCCATTTTCTTTCTAATAGTACGGATAATATTTTACCTGGAGATATTTTGTATATTTAGCTCAAATAAAAATGTTCTTCTTTTTTTCGGAACAACTATAGTATTTACCCTCAGCTAGATTTGGCGATTTTTCATTGGCGATTATGGCTAAATCATAAATCTAAAAATCATATATCATATAGCATAAATGATAAAATCGTAAGCTAAATCATAAATCATAAATCCAAAATAAATAGCATGTAGGCTGCCATATTAAATCGCAAACAATCCAGAACGACATCGTTATCGTTCAAATCGGCGCCAAAGAAAAATCGCCAAATTCAGCTGAGGGGAAATACTATAGTTGTACCTTTTTTTCTCTCTTGAATTAAGTTAAAAAATATGGCACAACTATAGTATTTCCCCTCAGCTAGATTTGGCGAGTTTTCGTTGGCGATTATGGCTAAATCATAAATCTAAAAATCACATAGCATAAATGATAAAATCGTATGCTAAATTATAAATCATAAAATCATAAATCCAAAATAAATAGCATGTAGGCTGCCATATTATATCGCAAACAATCCAGAACGACATGGTTATCGGTCAAATCGGCGCCAAAGAAAAATCGCCACATCTAGCTGAGGGGAAATACTATAGTTGTACCAAAAAGATTTAAAATAAAATTGGAAAAAAAAAAAAAAAAAAAAAAAAAAAAAATGTGCTAAAGCAATGAACAGTTTAACCTCTTGGCGAAATTTTAAATTTGGTCCTGAAGTAGCTTAGACTTTTCTCGCAAAAATTTTGACATGCATAACTGAGATAGATAATTTAAGTCATCGTCAAAATAAATGAAAAATTTAAAATCTGGCAGTGTGGTCCTGTATTAGGCGTAACTAAAACATTTTAGCAATGCAGTTACTTCATTCCATTACATGGAAAAATAGACAAAAAAAAAAAAAAAGTCCTGTTGTATTAAATTAAATTCTGTTTTCTGAAAAGTTTTACATCAATGCTTAAAAAACAAAAATAGGTTATGAATATTATTATTATTATTATTATTATTGCACTATTTTATAATTTTTCTCGGTACTTACGTATTAACGCCACCACAGCAGAAGTTGCGCTAATGCGCCAATAAAGAGTAATCTTGTTGTTCTCACACAAGAGACATAGGGGGACAGCGAGACATCTTTTGGAATTTTATTTATCAGAGTGAACATCTATAGTATCTCCCCCCCAACTGAATTTGACGATTTATATTTGGCGATTATGACTAAATCATAAATCTAAAAATCATAAATGATAAAATCATAAGCTAAATAGTAAATCATAAGCTAAATTATATAATCATAAATCCAAAATAAGCAGCATGCAGGCTGCCATATTATATCTCAGAGTCCAGAACGACATCGTTATCGTTCAAAACGGCGCCAAAGAAAAATCGCCAAATTCAGTTGTGGGAAGATACTATAGTTGTACCTAGCTGCGGTGGCGTTAATACGTAAGTACCTTTTTCTCTGTATTTAAGGCATGGCTAGAGTTAAAATGGCTATTGTAGTTACGTAAATGAATTCCTTGGCGAAAAACATACGAGTTTCTTCATTTCTAAATTTTAAAAATAGCTAAATTGGTCATAGTAAAGATCCATCATTTTAAATATATTTTGAGTGAAAAAACTAAATCTTTATATAAAGTAATCTATGTTGTTGTCTCGTAATTTTCATTTTAAAAAATTCTGGGCTTAACTTCTAAATTTATACCAATCGTTGTTTAACATAATTATTATATTCATTACTAAATCTTTTTCGCCTAACGTTAAAATAAAAATTAATAATATAAACTAAACTAATAGTATAAACTTAACTAATAATATAAAATAAAATAAAAATATAAACCAATTTTCATTTCATTTTTATTAAATTTTTACTTAATGTTTTTAAAATATCGGTTATTTTCATGTTTTGCTATTCTAAATAATTTTTTTCTTCTCTCGAGCATCTCAAAGGTGCTAACATTTCAATTTTCTTATTTACACCATCGATCACATCTTAATTTTCCTGAGGAAAGTGACGTCAGAGACACAGAAAAAAACGTCATAAGAGAAACTTTTCCCTCCGGTGGCAAATAGAGTACCTTCATAAACCCGACGTTTTTCTTAATAACTTCGTTAATTAAAATGATAGAAATTTCTAAGCAGCTGAAATGCCTTCCTTGAAGCAGTCGGAATACACTGATACCTCTCATGATGCAGAGCACTTTGCCCTCCGCGAGAAGATGCTGTCGCAGACAAAAAAAATTGACGCCAGCGACAGTTACTTTTTTTTTTTAATATATAGAGATATTTCTTTACTTTTGTAACATTAACGTAAAGGAATCTACCTACCTTTGTCTTTAAGCTTGCCGAAAAGGGATTTTTAGGTTGATTTCTTTAGAAATCGACCTATTGCAATCACTTCGTTTATCTATCTATCTATCTATAATGAAAATTTTTTCATCACGATAACTCCCGAAATAATACTCCAAATCGAACCAAATTTGGACAGCGAACAGATCTTATAAATATCTTGGATGAGTTCGTTAACCAAATGGCTCCGACTTTTTGTTTTCAAGTGGCTGCCACTTAAAAATTTCAAACCGACATTGTAAAAAGCATATTTAAAGCAAGATTTGCTGAAATTTTGATGTAAATGCAAGACACATAAAGGTCTCAATGAAGTTTATCCGCCATTTTTAATAAAGTGGCAGATATTTTAAGTTTAGCGGAACCACTTGAAATCGGGCTACCACTTGAAAATTTAAAATCACTATAACTTCCGAAATAATACTCCAAATCGAACCAAATTTAGACAGTGTCTTAGCTTATCATATAAATATCTTAGATGAATTTATTAACCAAGTTGCACCGCCATTTTGTTTTCAAGTGGTGACCACTTGAAAATTTCAAATTCAAATTTAAAACAAGTCCTTCCGGCTTATTCGGAAGGGTAGGTTGATTTCTTTTTCCTTATCAAGTAGCCGTCATTTTGTTTCAAAATGGCGGCTACAAATTATTAACGAATTAGTAGAAATATTGATGTAGGCTATCTACATATGGAGTTTTAAGCAAATCCGTTCATAAATACCTTTTTGTGTGAATTTAAAATTTCCAAGTGGTCGGCGCTTGGAAACAAGATGATAGGCCAAGTTGACAAATATATCAAATGCATTCGTGAGATAAGACTACTGTACACAAATATAGTTGGAATTAATTCAGAATCTCAAAAGTCATCGTGCTGAAAAATTAAGTGGTTGCCACTTGGAAAAAAATGGCCGAGAAAGGTGATTAGTGAACTAATTAATCTAAGATATTGTTGCAAATTTGAAAATAATTCTTTTTTTTTTTTTGTAGAAATTCTTTTAAAGAGGCTTAGTAAGTTGATTAAATGTTAAATTTCTGCATTTCTAGTTTGTTTTAACATTAAATTAGCCTAATTTTACCTTAAAAACACATTAAAAATCTCCAATATAGCAGGTAATGGGTTTGGCGCGAAATTTGGCGACCTCCACTTGGCGACTTTTGGCGAGAAAATCCATAATTCATTAATAAACTTCATTGAGACACTTATTTAGTCTATGTATACATCAAAATTCAAACAAATTCGGAATACGCTTTTACAATTTGAATTTGAAATTTTCAAGTGGTCTCCACTTGAAAACTACATGGCGGAGCAACTTGGTTAAGAAACTCATCCAAGATATTCATAACACAAGTTAAGACACTGTGCAAATTTGGTTCGATTTGGAGTACTATTTCGGAAATTATCATGATTTTAAATTTTCAAGTTGTAGCCTGATTTCAAGTGACCCCGCTTCACTTAAGATAGCCACCACTTTATTAAAAATGGCGGAAACGTTCATTAATAAACTTCATTGAGACACTTATATAGCCTATGTATACATCAAAATTCAAACAAATTCGGAATACGCTTTTTACAATTTGAATTTGAAAATATAAAGTGGTCTCCACTTGAAAACAAAATGGTGGAGCAACTTGGTTTAGAAACTCATCCAAGATATCCATAACACAAGTTAAGACGCTGTCCAAATTTGGTTCGATTAGGGATATTATTTCAGACGTTCTCGTGATTTTAAATTTTCAAGTTGTACCCTGATTTCAAGTGCTCCCCACTTAAGCTGTCCGCCACTTTATTAAAAATGGTAGATAAATTTCATTAATCAAGTTCATTGAGACCCTTATGTAGTCTAGATTTACATAAAAAATTAAAGCAAATCTTGCGTTAAATACGCTTTTTACAATGTGGGTTAGAAATATTCAAGTGGCTGCCACTTGAAAACAAAAAGTCGGAGCAACTTGGTTAGCGAACTCATCCAAGATATTCATAACACAAGTTAAGAGACTGTCCAAATTTGGTTCGATTTGGAGTATTGTTTCGGAAGTTATCGAAATTTTAAATTTTCACGTGGTAGCCTGATTTCAAGTGGCCCTGCTCAACTTAAGATATCCGCCACTTTATTAAAAATGGCGGATATGTTTATTAATAAACTTCGTTGAGATACTTATATAGTCAAAATTATAGTCAAACTTATATATCAAAATTCACACAAATTCGGAATAAGCTTTTTAAAATTTGAATTTGAAAATTTCAAGTGGTCTCCACTTGAAAACAAAATGATGGAGCAACTTGGTTAAGAAACTCATCCAAGATATTCATAACACAAGTTAAGACGCTGTCCAAATTTGGTTCGATTTGGAGTATTATTTCGGAAGTTATCGTGATTTTAAATTTTCAAGTTGTAGCCTGATTTCAAGTGGCCCCACTTAACTTAAGATATCCGCCACTTTATTGAAAATGGCAGATACATTTCACTAATAAAGTTCATTTAAACCCTTATGTAGTCTAGATTTACACAAAAATTCAAGCAAATCTTGCTTTAAATACGATTATTACAATGTGGGTTAGAAATATTCAAGTGGCTGCCACTTGAAAACAAAAAGTCGGAGCAACTTGGTTAACGAACTCATCCAAGATATTTATAAGATCAGTTCACTGTCCAAATTTGGTTCGATTTAAAGGATTATTTCGGGAGTTATCGTGATGACAAAATTTTCATTATATATATATATATATATAAACGAAGTGATTGCAATAGGTCGATTTCTAAAGAAATCAACCTAAAAGCGTGTTCCGAATTTGTTTGAAATTTGATGTAAATATAGACCACATAAGGGTCTTAATGAAGTTTATTAATGAAATTTATCCGTCATTTTTAATACAGTGGTAGATACTTAAGTTAAGCGAGGCCACTTGAAATCACGCTTACCACTTGAAAATTTAAAATCACAATAACTTCTGAAATAATACTCCAAATCGAACCAAATTTTGACAGTGTCTTAACTTATCTTTTATGAATTTGTTAACCAAGTTGCTCCGCCATTTTGCTTTCAAGTGGAGACTATTTGAAAATTTCAAATTCAAATTGTAAAAAGCGTATTTCGATTTTTTTTTAAAATTTTGATGTATACATAGATTATACAAGTGTCTCAAATAACTTTATTATCGAACTTTATCCGCCATTTTTAATAAAGTGGCGGATATCTTAAGTTAGGCGGGACCACTTGAAATCAGGCTACCGCATGAAAGTTTAAAACCATGATAACTCCTTAAATAATGCTCCAAATAGAACCAAATTTGAACAGTGTCTTAACTTATCTTATAAATATCTTAGATGGATTTGTTAACCAAGTTGCTCCGCCATTTTGTTTTCAAGTGGAGACCACTTGAAAATTTCAAATTCAAATTGTAAAAAGCGTATTCCGGATTTGTTTGAATTTTGATGTAAATACAGACCACTTAAGGATCTAAATGAAGTTTAATAATAAACTATATCCGCCATTTTTAATAAAGTGGCAGATATCTTAAAATAAGCGGGGCTACTTGAAATCAGGCTACCACTTGAAAATTTAAAATCCCGATAACTTCTGAAATAATACTCCAAATCAAACCAAATTTGGACAGTGAACTTATATTTTGGATGAGTTTGCTAATCACGTTGCTCCACCATTTTGTTTTCAAGTGGAGCCCATTTGAAATCACACTGCAACTTGAAAATATGTCATCACCATAACTTTTAAAATACTAAACTGATTCAAATAAAAGTTGGATAGTAAACTTATGGTTTAATTATCTTGGATTAGTTGACTTGGTGACTTGAACTGCAATTTTATTTCCAAGTGGCAGCCACTTGAAAATTTATGATTATGGTAACTTTAGTAATACTCAACCAATTCGCATCAAATTTGGGTAACGGATTTATCATTCAAATATCTCAGATAAGTTCGCTGGGCATCTCACTCCGCTTTTTTTTCCAATGGGTGTCACTTGAAAATTTATAACGATAATTTTTGAAATACTGATTTAATTTGAACTAGAGCTGGACAATGAATTTATCATACAAATATATTGGATGATTTCTCTGTGCAAGTTGTTTCGCCATTTTGTATCCAAGTAGCAGCCACTTAGATTGCCACTTGAAAATTTGCCATAAAAATAACTTTTGAAACACTGCACTGATTCGAACCACAGTTTCATAGTGAACCTATGTTTCAAATATCTTGGATGGGTTTGCTGGGCAAACTTGCTCCACTATATTGTTTCGAAGTGGTAGCCACTTCAAAATTTTTATCACGGTAACTTTTGAAAACACTTAATTCCAACCAAAGTTGAAAAATGGATTTATCATTCAAACAACTATGATTTCAGTGGAGAAGTTTGATTCCGAGTTGCGTCCACTTGAACGCTGCCACTTGAGGCTTTTTTACCGCGAAAACTTTTTAATACTGATCTTATTCGAACGAAAGTTGGACAGTGGTCTTATTTTGCAAAAATTGTAGCATATTTGGGGGGTTCGTAAGTTGTCCGAGAATGAAAGACGAAACTTGCAAAAGTTCAGTAGTTTATTTACAGAAAATTCCAGAAGAATACAGGTCGGTTCAATTTCAGTTTCACCAGTAAACACACCTAAAATAACAGCTGTCAACAGCAAATTCGCAGTTCAAAATGTATCAAAGCATTAACATAAAGTAAGGCTCATTCAAAGAGGCTCAGAACTCCTTCAAAAGCAATGCGAACGTTTGGCGAAACTCAACTGCGTCTGACTGACTTGGCACGTTCGTCCACCTTTTATACCCCTGTATGGAACCCAGAAAAATTTAGAAATTTCACGCAACTTGTTAACCAATCACGTTACAGCGTCCATCTTTGACATATCGATAGATAGGATTTTCTCGCCAAAAGTCGCCAAAAAATTCTTCAAGGGAAAAAGTCGTCAAATTTGGCGCCAAATCCATTGCCTACCTTATTGAAGCTTTTTAATGCGTTTTTAAGGGAAAATTCGGCTGTTTTTACTCTAAAACAAACTAGAAATGTAGAAAATTAACAATTTTTCAACTTACTCTTTAAAAGAATTTACAAAAAAAAAAAAAAAAAAAAAATTGTAATAATAATAAATAAAAATAAATAAATAAAATAAAATAAAAATAGAATTGTTTACACATTTGCAAAAATATCTTAGATTAGTTCTCTGAGCAATTTTCTCTGCCATTTTGATCCACTTGATTTTTCAACACGATAATTTTTGAGATTCTGAATTAATTCGAACTAAATTTGTACAGTAGACTTATCTCACAAATGCATTTGATATTTGTTAACTTGGCCCACCATCTCGTTCCCAAGCGCCGGCCACTTGAAAATTTTAAATTCGCATAAAAAGGTATTTATGAACCGACTTGCTTAAAACTCCATATGTGCATAGCCTACTTCACTATTTCTATCAATTCCATTAATAATTGATAAGGAGAAAGAAATCAACCTTTCTTTCCGAATAAGCCGGAAGGACTTGTTTTCTTTTGTAATTATTTGCTTTTGTTCTTGAAACAAGTTTGTCAATTTATGAAGTTCATTTAAAATTAAGATTGTATCTTGCTATTATTATCAGCATTAATATAGCTGTAATTACTGTTTATAACAACATTATGTATTATACCGAAATATTATTAATGTTTTACAATTCAATAAATGGTATAATTAAAATATTTATGTATCAATGCATTGAGCTTTTGTTTATTAACACCCAAATATTTATTCATTTACATTTATATTCAAAAACTTTTTTATGTGTTTGTGTGTGTATTATGTGTTGCAGTTATAGATTGCTATACGGCAGCTATTGGAGTCTGAGGAAGACTTACTATTGATAGGCCAGAATTGTCAGTGAGTGGCCTGGGGGAGGGGGGGGGAGTAAGTAAAAAGGGGAAGGGAAAAATTAAAAGGGAGCAGATTTGTTTTCCTTAGTGAAAAAAACAAATGATCGCCAAATTGTCTGGCGAACATATTTACAGTAGAGCGGCGATTATCCGAACTCCAATTAACCGAACTTCCGATTATCCAAACAGCTTATTTCACTATTTATTTTTCTTTATCCGAACTTCCAATTATTCGAACAGCCTATTTCTCCCCCAAAAAAAAATTCCTAACCGAACTTCCAATTATCCTAATTCCTGATTCCCTTATCCTAATTCCGTTCCCAACATACGAAAAATTATTTCAAAGATTGTTGCATTATGTCTGCTGATTCTTGGAATCTAGAAAAATCTTCAACATTAAAAAAGGCTTGGAATACAATTTTAAATAAAGAAAAAAAATGATAGTGGATTAGAAGAATCTAGTAAAGAAAATGAGGAATGTAAAACAATAAAGGAGATGGGAAGAATCCTATGTTATGAAGAAAATTAAATTAACGAATGGTTAAATAGTGACATTCATGACCCTGGATAACAGATTTTAAATGATGATGAGATTGTGGATAATATTCAAGGTGAAAAAGAAAATGAAGAAAATGAAAACGAATGCTTTGAAAATGACCCAGGGCCATCACATTATCTTTGAATGTTTGGAAACAACTATGAAATGGTTCGAACGGCAGAACGACGCAGAACCTCTTCAATTAACCTGTGTAAGAAGAATTCGAGATGTGGCAGCATTGGAAGAATGTCTTCTTTGAAGCAAGCAACAATCAAAGCTTTTTTGCTTAAATTATAATATCTAGAGTTAAAAAAAAAAAAAAAAAAAAAAAAAAAAAAACTTTTAAACACGCCAACACAAATTGGTGCTATCAGGCCTAAGCCTGGATAAAGTGTGATGGTTTTTCTATTGTCACAATATCCCTTAAATTGTCTGTCCAATTATCCGAACTTTTCCTTATCCGAACTAGGGTCTGTCCCGACGTGTTCGGATAATCGGCGCTCTACTCTAATTCCTTTCAAAAATCACGATTATTTTAACAAGGGATATTAAGAGAGTAATCAAGAAAATAAAACAGCATTTCGTACATTAAATGTTGTGAAAATATACGTCTGACGTGTATATTTCCGCATTACGTTTTTGATCGCCAAATTAAAAAATCGCCAAGAACAACAGATATAAAGCTATACCATTAAAAGTTGATAAGCTTTCTGAAAAATCTGATGTGGGCACCACATGACTTCCTTATACACTTTTAGAAATATACATAATGTTAAAAAATATTGTCACTGGACCCGAAACAGTTGGCTAAAAATATTTAAAAAAAAATGCATGCATACGTAAAAAAATAAATAAATAAATAAATAAATAAAATTGTGCCTTGAGGGGACTCATTTTAAAATCCTTGGGGGGGGGGGGACTCATGTCAAAGTTGTGCCTTGGGGGGACTCATGTCAAAGTTGGGCCTTGGGGGGCCTTATTTCAAAGTTGCACCTTGGGGGGACTCATGTCAAAGTTATGCCTTGGGGGGGACTCATGTCAAAGTTGTACCTTGGGGGGGGACTCATGTGCCTTGGGGGGACTCATGTGCCTTGGGGGGGGGACTCATGTCAAAGTTGTGCCTTGGGGGGACTCATGTCAAAGTTGTGCCTTGGGGGGGGACTTCGGATCCGAAACAATTGGATAAAAGTGTTAAAAAATGCATTTTCACCGTGTTTCTGAACTATTCCGGAAGTTTCAAATCTCAAACTAGTCGGGAAGTTAGTTAAATAGATTTTCTGTTGAATCATATAAACGCTGCTAAAGGCAGCAGTGACACGAAGCAATTGGCTAAAAATATTTAAAAAATGCATTGTCACCGTGTTCTGAGCTTTTCTGGAAGTTTTAAATGTCTAGCTAGTCGGGAAGTTAGTTAAAAATCGATTGCAAGATTTGTACTGGTAACGCTGCCGAAGGCAGCAGGTATCTGAAACAGTTGGCCAAAAATATTAAAAAAACGCATTGTAAACGTGTTCTGAGCTTTTCTGAAAGTTTCAAATGTCTAGCTAGTCGGGAAGTCAGTTAAATTGCAAAATTTCTCCAAACCGTTTTTGAGTTATTACCGTTTTTTGATACATTATGGCCAAAACCAATGTATTTTTGGTCATTATGAACCTAATTTTCCTAAATATCTCGAAAATGGAAAATCATACAAAGTCCAAAAAGGGAGGTGCAGAACTATATGTTATAACAAACCTATGTACCAATTCGCAACTTTCTACGTTCAACCGTTTTTGAGTTATTACCGATTTTTGATACATTATGGCCAAAACCTATGTATTTTTGCCATTATGAACCTAATTTTCCTAAATATCTCCAAAACGGAAAATCATACAAAGTCCAAAACGGGAGGTGCACAACTAGATGTTATAACAAACCTATGTACCAATTCGCAACTTTCTACGTCCAACCGTTTTTGAGTTATGCGACATACACGCACACACACACACAGACACACACACACACATACAGACGTCACGAAAAATCGTGTAAAATCGCTTATATCTCTAAAACGAGAGCTCGTGTTCAGACGACACTTGCAGGTGTACAACTATACATCATGACAGTCACACGTATAAATTGGCAACATTCAGCGATCATTCGTTTTCGAGCAATGTGAAATACAAAATCCATTTCGCAAATCGGGATTACTATACTTCCTTATACTTTGTATAAGGAAGTAATAAAAAAAGGGTTATAATTATTGTACATTTTTACCTTTTTTTACTTTCTTCTATATTCAATAGAAGAAAGTATTGGATTCGTAAAAATTTTCGACATCGGATTTTTGATGGATTTACACGTTTTGAGAGCTGCAGAACACGATTTGACCATTTTTAGAAAATGTCTGTCTGTGTGTGTGTGTGAGACAAAATTTTGTGGGAACTGTATCTCAGGAACTAATGCACAGAATTTCTTACAAATTGGTATGTAGTTGCACCTTGACATAAATTAGTGCCTATCAACTTTTGGTAAAAATTGTTTTACAGGTTGCGTTGCCATCCCGCTTTATCTAAATTTTTAACATGGTGATATAGGACAAAATTTTGTATAAATGTGCATAAAGAGAATTATTTTTTAGTAATCATTATGAAATTTACAAGAATTATTTATAATAAAGATAGTCAACTGGGAAAATTTTTTTGTATGTGTAGGAGCTTCGCCACCCCCCCTGGAGGGGAAGTCCCCCCTCGAGGGGAGTAAATTTTCAAGATGGGCATCTTTCGAAAGGTCTCGTCAATACCTTTAAAACGAATGGTTGAACTATAAATCTGTGATAATTTAAAACAAAGTTATCGTTTTTTTTTTACTTTTAACGGAATTTATTATTTTTTTTTTAGAAATTTAGCCAAACTTGGTATTTATTTGGCCCCTGACATAAACTGGCGCTAATTAGATTTGGGGATCAATCGCTCAACAGGTGGCGCTGTGATCGTATTTTTTCTAAATTTTTAACATGGCAGTATAGGACAAGATTTAGTATAAATGTACACAATGAGAGTTATTCATAACCTGTGATTGTAAAATTAATATGAATTACTGATAATAGTAGTAGTTAATGAGGACAAAAAAAATTGTGCA
Source organism: Salticus scenicus (assembly GCA_963930645.1). Lineage (NCBI taxonomy): Eukaryota > Metazoa > Arthropoda > Arachnida > Araneae > Salticidae > Salticus > Salticus scenicus. Next base: position 189,423,664 of record OZ005650.1, read on the forward strand.
TGTGGGGGCATCGCTTCCCCCCCCCCCCCGGGGGGGGGATAAATTTCAAGTTGGGTATCTTTCGGAAGGTCTCGTCAATACCTTTAAAACGAATGGTTGAACTATAAATATGTGATAATTTAAAACAAAGTTATCAATTTTTTAACTTTTAACAAAAAGAAATTTTTTTTTTTTTTTTTTTTTATATTGTAACTGAGTGAATTTGTATAGGAAAATATAGAAGAAAGTCTTGTGGTGGCCACAACATACTAGTTTTTTTTTTACGAAGTTGAGAAAATTGTTTATTTTCAAGAAGCTGTAACGCGCTTGCTATTAGTACTATAAAAAAGTGGTAATGAAGAAAATTGTAGGAAATTTAATCCTCCTTAAACATTATGCAAGACAAGTATCACTAAATTTAACCCTGTCTGAGCTATTTCGAAAAAGGTCAAAAAAGTAGCAAATTTTCTAGGTTTTTCAGCCGCCAAAATTTCTACTGGGGTTGACCATGTTGGATAACTGGTTTTTGGATATTGGTACTAATATGTACAGATTAAAAAAACTAAACCTTTTACCTCACCTTTAGCAAGGTATAATGTATTTACTGACTAGAGTATAAATAACTAGTATATAAAACCCCGTGAAAAATGACGGAATGTGAAATCAATTAAGGTAGTGAATCAACGAAGGCTATGCCTGCTTCGCTGGTCACTATATTTAAAGGACACTCTTTTCTATATCGCTTTATAAACAAAAAAAAATTTTTTTTTAATCATGAAATTGCTCAAAAGCCCGCTTCCTGTCCCCGCTGCCTTCGACAGCAACCCACTCATTCGCACATTCTCGGGTGCCTGTCTTTATTGCCTGTGACAATAACTTACCAGTGGGCTTCCATTAGGGTGCTTATCACTTGACAGTTTCGAAGCGGACAGTATCGAAAAAATTGAAGTAGCAATTTTAATATTTAATCCCAGTTACATATGAACAACACTATATGTTGTGTACATACTATTTTCTTTCACGTTATTTTCTATATTTATTTGATTTTTTCGATCATGCAATTAACTATAATATGTTATTAACTATAACATGACAACAATTTCACTCCAAATATAATATTACAATATGCTATGATTGGCTACATCTATCGCATGAGACATTTTTTATTTTTTTTTGTTATAATAGTAGTTGAGTTAGTTAATAGTAGTTGGTATATAGAAAAATAAATGATTAAATATGTAAATCTGATCTTTGCACAGCCTTAATATAGCTCACCATGTCGATTTTTGAATTTTTTTCGCCATTTTAGAGAAAAATACACAATTAATGCGATTATTTTATCTGTTTATTTCTTTTCTTTTCTTTTTCCATTCCTTTTTTTTCTTTTATGCTTTTCAATATTTTATCATTTTTTTTATATCTTTGATGCGCTACATGGCTTAAAGTGGCGAAAAATGTCCGATCTATTTCAGCATAAAAATTTTAAAATATTACCCTGGATTATCAATGAATTAGCTCTCATGCCAAGCGCGATTCATCCATGCCAAAAACATATTTAAACAAAACTAAAAAGAAAAAAATCTAAAATTGAAGTATATTAAAAAAGATTATGGTTGTTTTTTTTATTCCATTTTCATATTTTCTTTTTTTTATATGCACGAGCAAATTTAATATTTTATAATTTTTTTATTTTTCGCGTGAAAGCATATTTTATTTCACGCCCAAAAAAGAAAGAAAAAAAAAAAAAAACTGGTAATTTTTTTGGCAACAATTAAACATTTAAATGCCCAGTTTTGTAGTTATTAGCAGGTTATTATTTTCATATTTTAATTAATTTTTAAAAAATCTCATCAAATCTCATCAAAAGGTACCAAATGAAAGGGGCTTTTTTTCTGAATCCGTCGGTCTAAACAGCCTATCGATCGGACAATTAGATTTTTTAAAATTAACTAAAGTATGAAAAGTAGGTTACAGCTCTCTATATAGTTAAGTACGAACCGGAATCGTTACCTCTCTTGCAAATGATATAAATAGGTTCCTGTTAATTTCATAATGATTATTAAAAAAATAATTCTCTTTATCCACAAATTTTGTCCTATGAAACCACGTTAAAAATTTAGAAAAGGCGGAATGGCGACTCAACCTGTAAGAAAACTTTTACCAAACGTTGATAGGTACTAATTTATGTCAAGGTGTAACTACACACCAATTTGTATGGAATTCTGTGCTGTAGTTTCTGATATACAGTTTCCACAAAATTTTGTCACACACACACACATACATTTTCTAAAAATGGTCAAATCGTGTTCTACAGCTCTCAAAACGTGTAAATCCAACAAAAACCCGATGTCGAAAATTTTTTTGGGTATGCCAAGTACTACTCCGCACCCGAAGTTAATTGGCATTGTTGCAAGTTTATAGGAAAAGTGTTATTGAAGTTACTTAAACTCACATTTAATTGATGGGTTCTACATGAATTTATAGTAAAAAAGTTAAGTTTTCCGACGCATTTACCAGAATTTCTCTAAATATTGCAGAACAAGTTCTAAAAATCAAGAGGTTCGAACAGATTATTAACATTTTCTCATTGTACTTACTCGTTTCATTGTTTAATCTTCTATGTACTTTGCCTATGTGAGAGCACCATGAGCAAACAGAATACAAGAAAGACAGTCAAATAGACTAACAAGGAAACATTCAAAAGGTGTCATCTTCTAAAAGTATTGAAAAAAGTACATTTGATTCTACTCTTCATAAAACACCAGAAAATGAAAAAATTATCGGCTGAAATTAATAACACGACCACAAAAAAATTATCAAAATTAAGCATATTTGGCGATTTTACACTGCTAGGCGATTGATTTTGAGTACTTGGCGAAAAAGCAAAACACGGTTCTGTTGGTACACGGAAATCTCGGTGCTAGCAAACAAATCGCCTTACAGCGCTAAATCGCCAAATATGCTTAATTTTGATATTTTTTTGTGGTCGCCCTAATTAAATTCCGACGATAATTTTTTCATTTTCTGGTGTTTTATGAAGAGTGGAATCACATATATTTTTTTCAATACTTTTCGAAGATGACACTTTTTGAATGTTTCCTTGTAAGTGTATCCATACTCACACTTAAGTATTGTTGGAAAGTGTTAAAAACGCTTATCACAAACGGAAAACAATTTCAACAATTTCCAATTATAGTACTTACTGTATCTGAAAATATTTGTGTGGCCTTGTATATATTAATGCTAACCATATTATGGTATATAGAACACCTTTGTTACACCTTTGCACACCGCGTATGAATAATGAATATCAATTTCATTATGATTTGTACAAAATAAATGTATTAAAATAGGGTTTATAGAAATACCTCTCAAAAAACGCAATGTTTGGAAAATTTTTCATCTGCCATTGTACACAAACCAGTGGTGGTATTTAAAACAAGGAATACCATTATTTCAACAAATATCAGTTTCAAGGAATTCCACGAATATTTATTGGAGTTAGAGTGCAGACAGACTGACAAGTCGAAGTCATAAACACTTTTCAACTTTGTTGGAAAGTTTAAAAAAAAATAGAAAAACCAAAAACTAAAATCTATGCCAACTAGCCCCAGTCTTCCCCATAGTGTGCTTAAATTATTACTTCAGAAATATACTAATTTCGTTTATTATCACACAATCTTTACCAAATTGTGAGCGCTCTCTGACAATAAGAATAATAATCATACTTTGAAAATTTATTTAAAATAATTTTTTTTAAGCTTTTAGATCTTCTGAAGCTCAGGTAAGTGAAATGCTAAAAATGTAAAATTATTTTCTCAAAAGATCAGATGAATTCATTTTGGAGGAAGAACTGTGTGCAATGCTCCTAAGAATGTTACAACTTAATCCTTTAAAATGCCATTAGTTTAAAAGCGTATAAAGTAGAATTTACGGAAAAAAATGTCAAAGGTATTTATGAGAATGGAACATATATGCTCTACCTTAACCTCACTACAAGGTACTGCACTAGCCGTTTTTGTTCCAGAAAGAGCAAGGGCTATTTCTATTTTACCATGTTACCATGTTTTTATTAACTTCGATTCTTGTGTGTTTGTCAGGGACAAATCTTGCAATCGATTTTTAACTAACTTCCCGACTAGCTAGACATTTGAAACTTTCACAGTAGCTCAGAACCCGGTGACAACACAATACTTCGAAGTCAGATTTTCGAATTTTCGAATAGTTTTCTTAATTAATTAAAATGTGAAAATGATAAGCTCCTAATAGCAATAAAAATAGCCATTAGAATATTAACTATAATTTAATTGTTGCCAAAAAAAATTTACGAGTTCATTTGTTTTCGACCTAAAAATAAATACATTTAATTAAACGTGAGCGTTAAAAAATTGTTAAAAGTTAAATTATGCATTTGGCAAAAATTGACGTCGTTATCATTTTAAAGATTTTCTACACAATGATAAAGTGCTAATGTAGTTCATGATGCAAATATATGTTGTTCGGAAAGGATTGATATTTTATTTTTAAAACCAACTTTTTTTTTTTAAATTCAAATTTCCGGTAACTCTTTAACCAATCACATTAGAACGTCCATCTTTGGAATATCGATAATAAGAATTTTCTCGCCAAAACTCGCCAAAAAAGTCGCCATGGGAAAAAAGTTGTCAAATTTGGCGCCAAATCCATTACCTGCCTATTGGAGCTTTTTAATGCGTTTTAAAGATAAGTTTAAGCTATTTAAAAACATGGTATATAGCTTTTTAATGCGTTTTAAAGATAAGTTTAAGCTATTTAAAAACATGGTATATAAAAATTATTTTATCTTATAATTATTTAGTTGACATTTTTCACGATCTTCAAGTGTGTTATAATTCATTCCTATGGTACCTCAAGAATCTCCCATCAATCTTCGAAAAAATATAAATGAATACAAAAATTAAATAAGTTTTTACAGTTTTTTAAGGTCCAAATACCCTTTTCAACCTCTATATATCAATTGTGCATTAAAGAAGCACTTCACAAAATCCTCTTTAATTACTGTGCTGAGGTGATATGCATAATGTTTATTACAGATATGTTTAGCCCTTCAACGTTCATTGGTTTCGCAGTGAAACCAAACATTTGACATCATTTAACAATTTTTATGCAGCAGTTTGTTTAACATTTCTCCCTTGTTTTAATCAATTTTTAAACTTTTGTTCTTTCTCTGTTCGGTAGGTAGCACCACTATTCCAATATTTAACAAATAATGCTTCAAAGGAAGCTAAATACATGTCACTTGAAGTTTCTTAGTGGACGCGAGTGCGAATTGCTAGTTTGATCATGCACTCATGTCTAGTTTTTTTCATTTAATGAAGAGCTGGACTATTATTTTCACTTGAAACAACTTTTACGAGTTTTTTAGTCGATAATGTATAATTACAAAGTGTTTTATTTATTAAATTAAATATTATTTGAATTTAATAAGGTTAACTTATAGATGTTTCAAAACAAAAATTTCTCGAAAAGGAACAATGCTATTTTTTTTATTTTTTAAATATTTATGATCAGCTATGTGTCTAAAAAGAATTTTAAAAATTAGTTTAGTAATTTTGAAAATAAATTTAGTAGTGAACGTTAAAGGGTTAAGAAATACTCTTAAGTAATAAAAACAGTGTGTTTCAAGCACATTTTTTTGTCTGTTTCATAATACGGTAGATAAAGTGTTAAAAAAAAAGTCAGTTATTCAAATAAATATAAAAAAGTGACATGAAAGCTGATTAATCACACTTTTTATTTATTAACCAGAGGAGAAAAAGTATTGAAACTAACTGATACCGTGATTTAATGTTAGATAACAAACGTTTCTGCTAATACATTATTTTTGATGAGTTGCAATCGCTGCTAAAATAATAAAATGAAGATTTCAACTTCTTCTTTCAGAGAAATTTGATCCAGGAATCTGTCGATAATTTAATTTTCTGGTTATTAAAATATATTACAGTAATCAAGACTTCAAGAATGCTTTCTTGCGAGGTGGTTGCGAAGACGAGCGCATTCTTGTAGATGTTTTGAGCTTGGAACTCTTTTGAGGATTTCTTGAACGTACTGAGTTGGTTTGTTTATCACGGGCTCGTTTAGCTTCTTTCACCTGAAATACAAATTTTAAGTTAGTCAAATACTTTCGAGAAACAAAAATACAGAAATAATTTAACTGCTTAATTGTTCAAGAGTATTCATAATTATAATCTTTTACTCTTTACTTCCTCCTATAATACGAGGTGTGGCTATTAAATAACGAGACTATTGCTGCTGCAGATGAACTAAATATGCGCCAAATCCGAACGACCGACAGCTGTGCAAGGTAAAGCCTTATCTTTCGATTGCAGCGTCTCCCGTGTTTGTAGAGAAATCAGTCTGGCCGTAACCTTCGTTTGTGTAAGAGGTGTTTGTTTCGTTTTACCGAAAACATAAGTGTAAAAGTAGAGCAACGAATTGTCGTGAAACTTGGTAAAACCGCTAGTGAAACTTTTATTAAAACAAGTTTATGGCGATGAGTGTTTATCACGTGCGCGAGTTTTTGAGAGGTTCGAGCTTTTTCAAGATGACCGAGAAGATGCTGGAGATGATGACCGCCCGGGTCGCTCTTTCACGTCCAAAACGGATGAAAATATCGAAAAAGTCGCTAATATTGAAAAACTGTTAATCAACATTACTATCTTGAGGTGCTTGCTCAATTCCGTGAAAGAGTAAGGAAAAAAAGACCAGAAATGTGGAAGTACAATCATGGGTTCTCCATCAAGACAACGCGCCGGCTCACACTGCATTGTCTGTCAAGACGTTTCTAGCCAAGTACAACATACCAGTTTTTGACCATCCACTTTATTTGCCTGACCTGGCCTCATGTGACTTTTATCTCTTCCCCCAAATCAAATCTGCATTAAAAGGAACAAGATTTGATTCAGTTGAAGCTGAGAAAGAAAAAGCGGCACGCTTCATGCAGGAGCTCACAGAACAAGACTTCCATCACTGTTTCGAACAATGGAAAATTCGCATGGAGAGTTGTAGGGATAGAGGAAGGGTGTATATTGAAGGTGATAATAACTAAAGATGTATAAATTTAAAATAAAATTTTTTACAGCAATAGTCTCGTTATTTAAAAGCCACACCTCGTATGGCAGATAATGTATTGATTTTGGGCCAAATTTTCAAGATTGATTTTTTGTAATATTTACACGTTTTGATGCTTCCTGAATCCCAAAAGACATTTTTAGCGGCTGCTCTGTGTGTGTCTCTCTCTGCGTCTGTCTGTTATCAGCATATATCAAGAACAAATAGCTGCAGGAAGCTCAAATTCGGTATTCTTTATCATATAAGGATGCCACGCTAAACTTCTCGTTGAAATCAAGCAAGTGGTTCATGTACAGGGACCTCCGAGAAAATGCATAAACGCTGCATCAATGGACGAAATTTCTGATACTTTCAGTTTAATATCAATAGGCTGTACTAAAAAAATGAAATGAATATATATTCTCTATATTCATAAAAGTATGTTTTGCGTAGAATATAATATTGAAATTCATTGATCATTCGTTTACAGGGCTACTCAAAAATATTTGGATATATTACGGATATACTTAAAAGTTGCTGAAAATGAACTGCAGATTGTGTTATGTGTTTTACATAGGACTAAACAAAAAAAAAAAAAAAAAAAAAAAAAATATCGCCAAGTTATCTGACGGACATATTTAATTCTTTTCAAAAATCAAGTTTTTTTTTTTTTTTTTTATAACGTATATTAAAAGAACAATCAATAATATAAAACAATATTTCGTGCAATATATATTACGAAAATGTACAATGACAGTGACAGTGACACCAGACCATGCCCGAAGCTCAAGCCTTTTCGGGTTTTTACCATGGCCTGTCTATAGCTGTCCATTTTTAGTTCATAATGTTACTTTAACTTGTTGAATTCTTTTACAATTTGTATTTGATTGCATTGATCTATTTACGTTCAACATCTAAATTGCAATGCATCATATCGTATTGTAAGACCCTGTTTGGTCCAACTGCCCTCCCTATACGACTTCTTTACTTGTATATTTGGTAACCTGGCATCTATATTTTCGTATTGACTTTTTGATCGCCAAATGCCAAGGACGACCGATACCAAATCTATACTGACTAACGTGGTGTGTATATAATTTATCGACAATAGACATGACTACCCAAAATTAAGCGAAAATATCCTTTTTTAATGAATGCAATTAATGCAAGGGCTTTACTACATTTTATCATGTCTAAGAAAACTGCTGAGGAATGAAAATTAATTACCCTATACCCAAACAGAAAACAAGGTAATTTTAAAATTTAATTTTCAGCTGTTTTTTTTTTTATTTTTTTTTATTTTTTTATTTTTTTTTTTAAATTGTAGCATTGCGTTTTGAGGCCCCTGAATACAAAAGTCAAATTTTTAGAGACTGATCTGTTTGTAGACGTGTTATCATCATGTCTTATACTTTATACAACTTACTTATTATAAGAAATACTGGTACTTTTCCGTTTGCGGGGCGCAAACGAAAGATCGCCAATTCAATATTATCGCACCAATTCAATATTATCGCGAATTTATATTATTATTGCTATTTATATTAAAATCGCATATTGCATTCTTTACCAATAAACGTTTCTCTTGAAAAAAATAGACTGCATCTTCTTCAGTTGTGGGCAAATCACAAATTTTCATCATTTTTGTAAAACAAAAATTCAGGTAGAAGAAAGAATGTTAATATATTTTACTTAGAAAACAAAAATGTTCTAATATGCTCTAATGTTCTAAAATGTTCTAATGTTAATAACTGGCGATATTTCGTTTGCAAGCGGAAAAGTACCGAAATACTTGCAGAAAATATAAATTTGTGTTTTGAAGTTGATATGAGGTTGCCACTTGAACAGTTTGATCAAGACTGGTGAATTTCAAAGGTTGTTGCGGGGTAAAGTTGTCTAAATAATTTGAAATAAACTTGTCAATTCTTTATAAGGTATAACTGAATTTGGCGATTTTTTTGGCGCCGATTTGAACGATAACGATGTCTTTCTGGATTCTTTACAATATAATATGGCAGCCTGCCTGTTGTTTATTTTTGATTTTAGATTCTATGATTTTATGATTTTTAGATTTATGATTTAGCCATAACCGCCAAAAATAAATTGTCAAATCCAGTTGTGGGAGATCAGTAGTTGTATAATGGGAACAACTGTATAAATGGGAACCCTGTATAAATGGGAACAACTGAGGAAACGTTCGAACTCCTTCGGTGTGAAATTTAAAATTTCGCCGAGTGGTTGTATACTGAAGCTGTTCCGTTTCTTTAGCTTGATTTTTCTCCATTTTGTTTTAATTATTTTTTTTTAAATGATTTTTACTCATTTAAATGAAAAATCTTTTTTTACTCATTTTTGGCGATTGTTTTAGTAAGACAGGTCTTACTATTTCTTCATTACCAATATTTATCAAACACCTTGAATGAATTTGCAAACATTTTTATTTTGGAACAACTATAGTATCTCCCCACAGCTGAATTTGGCGATTTATTTTTGACGATTATGGCTAAATCATAAATCTAAAAATCATAAATCATATATCATAGATGATAAAATCATAAGCTAAATTATAAATCATAAATCATAAAATCATAAATCCAAAATAAATAGCATGCAGGCTGCCATATTATATTACAAGTAGTCCAGAAGGACATCGTTTTGGATCAAATCAGCGCCAAAAAAAAAAAAAAAAAAAAAAAAAATTGCCAAATTCAGCTGTGGGGAAATACTATAGTTGTACCTTTATTTTTATCTAAATATATCAAGCTGAAAGTTCGTCCTTGTATCAATCCGGATTATTAAATCTTATCAAAATTGGTACACTTATTAATCGGGACAAAATCTAGCCGACGCTGTATTTTTTTAGATGAATCGGGCAATTGGTTCAAAAGATATTAAATGAAAACCTAAATTTAACTTTAAAAATATTATAAAATTAAAATAATGCCAAAATAATGAATTTTTTTTCATGTCGTGAAAAAAAAAAATAATAATAACGTACAAACATTAAAAAATAAATAAAAAATAAAAAAATAAAACAAAATGGAGAAAAATCGTGCTAAAGAAACGGAACAGCTTCAGTATACAACCTCTCGGCAAAATTTTAAATTTCACACCGAAGTAGATCGGACGCTTCTTGTTAAAATATTCTCTTACGCAACTGCGATATCCATTTTAATTCATCAACAAAACGACAACAAAAATTCAAAAGCCGTCAAGGGGCTCCTATGCTAAAGCTATACCAAAGAAATTTTAAGAAACGAATATAATAACCGATGCTAGGGAAGGGAACACAGTTACTGCATTCTTTTATGTGGAAGAATAGATTAAAATAAGCCCTGTCGTACAAAATTAAATTCTGTTTTGTGCAGAATTTTATATCTATTACTTAGAAAACAAAAATAGGCTTTGAGTTTTGGTGAAAATGTGCTTTAGCCTACTGCTTGGCGAGGTTGCCACATTTCGTAGATCGATCGTTCACAACTGAAAAGCATCGAGGTTGTCAAGTTAGGCATCTTTATCGTCAATGGGCTCTTCCCACCTGACCTCAGAAGCCACATGACATAGTTAAACAAAAAGCAGACGAAGTCTTCTATATCTATAGCGATTGCTAAAATAACACATTTTCTATTCTTATTTTTGATCAATCCGATTTAATATGTGTTATTTTTTATACATGATCATTTTTAATCCATTTTATATCATTATTTATCACCTTTTGTTTGCTGTATACATTTACAATGATCATTTAGTTTATATTTGTTAATAATGTAGACGGAATTAATTTACTGTAGCACATTTTCAATGCACAATATTACTTTTTTTTTTTTTTTTACATATTAAATATTAATATTTTTGTTCTTAAGAACAGTATTTAACTGAATTCGCTTCTTTGTTTTTCTATATCACGTGATTGAGCAGACGACGCTGGGAAGAGCCCATTGCAAACAAAACGCCAAGTAGTGGGTGGGCTAAAGCACATTCCACCTGCCAGGTTCTAGTCAAGAATGAGTGAAGGTCGCCAAATAGGTGATAAGCACGCCATACGTAGTGGTCCTTTTCTCCTCAAATCACATACGTGGAAAACAACGCGACGTCCTGCACGCATCATTGAAATTTGAAATTGCGCCAAGACTGTCGCTCATTCTTGACTAGACCCGCTTGCCACACTAGGTTGCCAAAGAATCCAGAACGATATCATTATGGCTCAAAACCGCACCAAAAAAAGTTCAAAAAGTTTTGGACCAATATCTCAGTTATATCAACTTTATATTAAAAAAAAAAAAAAAAATCCATTGAAGTATCTCAAAATCTCGCTTTGGTGCTATAGCAGTTGTACAAATAAAGACTTTGGCGAGAAACATCCCAACTATTTCGGTGCCAAATTTCAATTTTTGCCATGGGAGTACTATGCTAAAGCTGTTTCCATGCGTCTAATAGGATGTTCATGTGATACTAAACTTTCCCCATTTATTATTTATTACAAATATCTTTATTGTTTTTCTTATGAATACCGTAAGAGAAGAAAATATCAAAAGGTGTGGTATTCAGATAACACTGTCATTGAATTTTGCAATGTGAATGCTGGCACCAAATACACCATTTAGCATGCGGTCTTTAAACGGAAAAGTACTCAAAATTGAATGCATTCATTTGTAAAAAAAAAAAAAAGTTTTATTTATAAATTTTTGAATTGTTTATGATCTAAGAAGTATGAAATTGTTTCGAACAGCTTAAAAAATATATGCTATTACTTTTGCTTCATTTCATATTATATTATTTTAGCGCGTTATAAGGCTAAAAATGGTTGTCGTGGAATGGATGTTATGACTTGGTGAGAAGCGCCGGGGATACTTCGGCTCTAAAATTTTAAAAGTCGCCAAGGGTGTTTTGTACTAAAGTTGTTCTGCCATATTTTTTAAACGATAATACTTTAAATCTTGGACACCGCTTTGGTATAACTTAAGTATATACCCACAGCTGCATTTGGCGATTTTTCTTTGGCGCCGTTTTGAACGATAGATGTCGTCCCCTTGATGAAATTTGAAATTTGGCACCGACGTAACACGTATGTTTCTCGCCAAGATCTTTACTTATGCAATTGCGATAGCCATTTCAATTCCTCACCAAAATGGCAAAAAAGTATTTAAAGTCACCAATAGGGCTTCCATATTAAAGCTGTACCAAATTTTGTTCGCTATATACATATTTTATTATATTTCTTGCAGGGTGAAATAAGACAGGACATTGTGCCAAGCTGGTAATTTTTGAAAAATCATGGCAAGCACTGCTTTAAATTTTATTTTTATCAACATTTATTTTTTCTAATAAATAATTGTATTACCTTATACATTCCATTTTCTCTAGTTAATATGTCACGATCCAAGCCACCTTTCAAAGCTAATTTTATTTCTTCATTATACTTCTCAACATCCAGGTTCTTGTCATTGCGGAGATACTTTTTCAAATCCACCAAAGACACTCCTTTGGATTTTTGCAATTTCAGAATCGCATTTATGACTCTTCTTGAAATCGATATGTTCTTGGTTTGTTGTGCTTCCATGATTAAACAGTTTTTATTTTATTAATTTAGTAAGAGCTTTAAAATTTTATCCAGGCAATCGACAATATGGAAAAGAAATTAAATGAAATTAGAATTGCTCGTGAATATTAAATAAACGATTTAATCACATGCACGAGAATAATAAATTAAACCGAGATAATTTAAAACTTAAGACTAAGACCGTGCTTGTAAGATATTTTTTCCTGATAAATTTTCTGATATTAGTAAGATTTTTTAAGATGATATCAGATTGATAAATAATTCTTTTTACAATAACAGATTTTACTAATATGCAGTTGAAACAAAATTTTGTTGAAGTTGCAATCTATCAGTAACTATACGCAAACGAAGTATGACGTCACTGACCCTCGGTGTGGCCAAACAAAAGATTTCCTATGTTAATTATTATCCATTGGATTTTTTTTGCAAAAAAATTATTAAAAATCAAGGAAAATTATTGCCAGATTTTAATCCTATATATGGATACAATTATAAATTAGTTATTGTGTACATGTGTTAGATGAAGTTATTTTGCCGTCAAATTCACAAAATTTTAATTTTAAATTTCAAAACTCTATCTTCTTTGGCAGTTTTTGTATTTGGCGATCAAAAACGTAATACGAAAATATACATGCCAGATGTACATTTTCGTAATATGTATTGAATGAAATATTCTTTCATATTACTGATCGCTCTCTCAACACACGTTGCTAAAATAACCATGATTTTTGATAGGAAATAAATATGTTCGTCAGATAATTTGGCGATCTTTTTTTTTTTTTTCCGCCAAGGACGACAGGTATCAAATCTATTCCGCTGCGACAGATTAGTATCTTATATCAGATATTTTATTTAGTTTATTTGGATATTTAAAAACAAATTTGACTTATGTTTCAAATATCTTGGATTAGTTCACTTGGTGACTTGATCCGAAATTTTAATTCCAAGTGGCCGCAACTTGAAAATTTGTCATTATGATAACTTTTGTATTACTGAGTCAATTTGCATCAAATTTGGATCCGCGATTGTAATGAAATGCTCGCCCTCTGGTGGGCTAAGGTGAAATTACAATAAACCTGCTTTAATTCGGCTTTCATAAGCCGCCATTGCTGGCCGATGTTTAGTTTCACATATATTTATTGAATAAAAATGAATAAATCCGGTAAAAAAGATAGCACATACTATTGTGTGCTTACAGTGTAACTCCAAAGGATCAAGAAGTCCAGAATTAAGCTTCCATTTACTTCCAAATGGCAAATTTAAAATTTCAGTTGCTTCGTCTAATGGAAGTAAAGAATTAATCAGATGATTTGAAACTAATATTTGTTCAGCTTCAGTTAAAAATCTACTTCCGATCGAACTTTGAATAAACTGAAATATTTTTTTCCAAAAGCAATGAATTTTCCTTGTTGTAATGACGTAGAAATATATTAAGTAGAATAACGAAAAGAACAATAATGAATACACGTGGCTATTATATTTACTAACAACTGCAGTTCAGAAAGCGTCGTCTATCGATCATTACAAACGCGGATAGTGGATTTATCAGTGAAATATCTCAGATAAATTCGCTGGGCATCTTACTCCACTTTTTTTTCCAATGTGGTGTCCACTTGAAATCATAATGCCACTTGAAAATTTCTTATCACGATAATTTTTGAAACACTCATTTAATTTGAACTAAATCTGGACAATGAACTTATCATACAAATATATTGGATAATTTCGCTGGGCAAGTTGTTTCGTCATTTTGTTTCCAAGTTGCAGCTACTTAGACAGCCACTTGAAAAATTTTCATAACAATAACTTTTGAAATACTGCACTGATTGTAACCAAAGTTGGATAGTGAACCTATGCTTCAAATATCTTGGATGAGTTTGCTGAGCAACCTGCTCCATTATATTGTTTCCAAGTGGCGGCCACTTGAAAATTTGTTATCACGGTAACTTTTGAAATATTTAATCAATTCAAATAAAAGTTGAAAAGTGGATTTATCATTCAAACAACTATGATACTGTGAGCAAGTTTATTTCCAAGTTGCGTCTACTTGAACGCTGTCACTTAAGACTTTGTTATCGCGATAACTTTTGAATACTGAATTTATTCTCATCAAAGTTGGACAGTGGATTTATCTTACAAATATCTTGGATTATTTCTGTTAATTGGAGTGAAAGGATGATTTTTACCAACATATGTGAAAAATACCAGAGTCGGGAATCGAACCCAGGCCTTCCGCTTAACGCGCGGATGCTCTAAACCACTGAGCTACCCTGGCTGATAACCAGCTCGGCACTTCTCACATAATATACGTTGGCAAGGGTCACCGAGTCTGCATTAGAGCTGCTGTATCAAGTGACAAATTTGAACATGGCACAACTGCAATATTATATGATTTCTAAATTATCCAAAATTTCTAAATTATTTTGCATTAGTTCACTGAGCAACTTTCTCCGCCATTTTGAACCAAGTAGTGGCCACTTAATTTTTCAGCACGATGACTTTTGAGAATCTGAATTAATTCGAACTAAATTTGTATACAGTAGACTTATCTCACAAATGCATTTGATATATTTGTTTGCCAACTTGGCCCGCCATCTTGTTTGCAAGTGTTTGCCACTTGGAAATTTTAAATTCACATAAAAAGGTATTTATGAACCGATTTGCTAAAACTCCATATGTACATAGCCTACATCAATATTACCAAGTCCATTAATAATTTTTAGCCGACATTTTCAAAGAAAATGACGGCTACTTGATGAGGAAAAAGAAATCAACCTACCCTTCCGAATGAACCGGAAATTTCGCATAGCTCAAAAATGAATGATCGTAGAATGTTGCAAATTTATATGTGTAACTGCTATAATGTCTAGTTGTACACTTGCAACTTTGGTTGTAATATGAGTTTCTGTTTCAGAGATATGAATGATTTTACACGAATTTTCGTGACGTTTCTATGTAAGTATGTGTGTGTGTGTGTGTGTGTGTATCTCACATAACTCAAAAACGGTTAGACGTAGAATGTTGCTAATTGATATAGGTTTGTTATAACATCTAGTTGTGCACTTCCTTTTTTGGACTTTCTATGATTTTTCGTTTTGGAGATATTTAGGAAAATTATGTTCATAATGACCAAAAATACAAAGGTTTTGGCCATTATATATGGTTCCCATCAAAATTATACCTTTGGGGTCATCGAAGCGGGAGAGACCATCCCTTTAGTGGGGGTTCAAAATTGTGATGGCATGTCTTCGGAAAACCTCTAGGGGTGTGTCCCAGACCGTCGCCGATTACCCATAGCGCAGTACTAGTGCGACGTTAAATCCAACCTACCTACCTACCTGCCATTATACAGGGTGATTCATAAAGAAGTATGCAGTTTCAATGTACTATAAATCAAGAACAATGTAAGATATTATATGTTACCTGTAACAAAGAGAGCTGGTGTCTTCTCTAAATTGTTTAAATTCAATGCAGCTCATGGAAAGTATGGTGCGGCCTTTGACGGTGAAGTGGAAACAATCCACATTGCACTTAAAAAATCTGGAGTGACTCCACTCGACTTTCCGAACATTGAGTAATTAACAGTTTTGTAGATAAAGTAAAGAAAGAGGAGTTGTTAAACAAACAAAAGAGAGAAAACCATAATAGAGTGTTTGAGTATTTTTCTCCATATATTACACGATGTTTTATTTAACGCTACTGAACTTTGAGCCCGTAGATCATAATGATAAAGAATTTTTCGTTGTGTTCCTGTAAAAACCTATAAATGCTAGATTCACCACAATGCTTATAATTAGTGCAACAGTGATTTATAATATTCATATAAATTTTCAGCTCAATTGAATAAGGCGTTTAGATGCTATCGCACTTAATTTGGTCCCATAGGCCATAATGATAAAGAATTTTTGTTTGTGTCCCTGTAAGAAAACTGTAAGCGCTAAATTCACTAAAATCTATACAGATGGTGCAACTGTGACCTATAACATGTGTACAAATTTTTTGCTCAGATTAATAAGGCGTTTAGACGCTATCATGCTTTTAAAAATTTGGCCCCATAGGCCATAATGATAAAGAATTTTTATTTGTGTCCCTGTAAAAACAGTATAAGTGCTAGATTCTCCAAAATCTATACAGATTAAGTATCTGTGACCTATAATATGTGTATAAATGTTTTGCTGAATTGAATAAGGCGTTTAGATGCTATCGCACTTTTAAGATTTTGGTCCCATAGGCCATAATGATAAAGAATTTTTCTTTGTGTGCCTGTAAAATAAACTATAAGTGCTAGATTCATCAAAATCAATAGGATTCGTGCTACGGTGACTTGCAACATGCGTACCAACTTACAGCTCATTCGAGCAAAGCGTTTAGACGCTAGCGTGTTCACTCACACACATACATACGCACACACATACATACACACATACACACATACATATATACACACATACATACATCATCGTAAAAATAGTGATAACGTACTCAGGGGACCTCGAAACGTATAGAAACATCAAAATTTCAAATTCGGATTTTTGACATGATTACAATACTTTCCTCACTATAGTGTTCGGAAAGTAAAAACTGGTTTTCCTCCTTTCGAAATTTGAAAAGGTTATAATACTGTCAGATTCAGAGGCTGCTATTCAGTTCAACAACTCCTTTTTGACTCCTTTTTCAAACGAAATGAACCAGTGTCGAAATTTTTTTAATTACCTAAGGTCCTAGCATAAGCGTGTTACTCTGCAGTGGATTCCTGGCTACTGCAATTTACACGACAATGAACAGGCAAATTTTCTAGCAAAAACAACTGCTATGCTGATGTTCAAGACAACAGACCTTTTTCCACACTGTAGCCATATGTAGTCATTCTTTCTCAGGATATTTAGTCTAAATAGTGTCCAAGGCAATAAATTTTAATATATCCGAGGAAGCAACTTTTCTGTAGCTTTAGATTTAGATTTGTTTCAATCCCTTTCAATTCCATTGGGTTTCGTGGTTTCATAAGTAACTGCACATCCCTGGAAAAATCAAAGACTTCTCTATTGGCTTGAACTCTTTTGAGAGTCCATCTGGGGTCTTGAGGTTTCTATTTCCGAGTTGATAATCTCTCCAGAAAGTATCCTCAAGTCTAATAAGTTTTCATACTCTAATTGAAGCCCGATCTTGAATAAAATTTTGAATAGGCCTACTTTGAGTTAAGAATAACATTGTAAGTAGGTGTAGATTTTTTTGTCAGGGCTATTTTGTCCTTGGGATAATTTGATGAGCTAATTTGTAGAAGTTGTTTCGTTGGACAATCTTGTGGAGGTTACTGAATTCGGGCTACTTTGGGGAGCTGTTTTGTCGGGGCTATTTGGTCTGAAGCTGCTTCGTCGAAACTTCTTTGTTGTTTTGTCAGGGTTTTCTTTCATCCTGGGCTATTTCTTCGGGCTACTTTGTCGGAGCTATTTTGTTCGAAGGCTATTTTATCGAGGCTGTTTTGTCCCCAGACTATTATATACTGGGTCTATTACCTCATTGGGGCTATTTCACGAGTGTTGTTTTGTCCAGCTACATTTTCGAGCTATTTTGTTAGGGTATATTGTCAACACTGTTTTGTCTGGACATCCTTGGGCTATTTTATCTTGAGGCTATTGTGACGAAATTTTTTTTTATCGAGACTGTTATATTTTTGTCTTTTGTCTATTTCGGCAGAGCTGTTTTGTCGAAGCTATTTTGTTCTCGGGATATTTTGTCGGAATTGTTTTGGCACGTCTATTTTTCGAGTATTGTGTCCTTGGACTATTTTTCCTGGAGCTATTCTGTCCTGGCTTTATTGGAGCTATTTTACTTCGGGGCTGTTTCATTGGAGCTGTTTTGCCGGGATTATTTTGTCTTGTAGCTGTTTTGTCGGTGTAATGTTGGGGCTATTTTGTCGGACTTTTTTCTTTTTTTTTTTTTGAAATATTTTTGTCATGGAGTCCTCATTATTTTGTCTATTTTGTCCTCAGGATATTTTACCTTGATGCTATTTTGGCTAGGGTTTATTTCTTCAGGGCTGTTTTGTTCTAAGGCTATTTTATTCTGTTTTTTTTTTTTTTTTTTTTTTTTTTTTTTTTGTAGACATTATTTTGCTGAAATTTTAAAATGTGATGTTATAAAATTTGAAAGAGTTGGCAGTTTAATAATCCGGTGTGTTGTTGATGGTGAGGATGTTTCTTCCCTGTCTAAAAGAAATAAGTCTCCGATCTTAAAAGTTAATGGAAGGACATTCAATTGGCACAGCAAAATATATTAGAATAGTTGTATAACATGCTTGAACAACAAATGTAAGTTTTTGTTTTTTGTTAGATAATGAATATAAATCGTGATAGTAATAAAAGTACTGTAAGATGCGTTACTATGTATTTTAATTAATCCACATTTTTTACATGCTAATAGTTCGGGATAGAGGTGCATGTTAGAAACAATGAAGTATTGTTATACCCATAACAGAAAACAAGAATTTACAGGAGTTGTTTTAAAATAATGTAACTAGTAGTGTTCTATATACTTACTGGGTTGCAGAGACAACAATCGACATCATGTCACAGCATGATACATAGAGGCGGCTAACTCATCAGTTGTAATATTACATACATGCAAATATGAAGAACTCTTTAAACCTTATACGTTTTCACGATTTTCTCTATAAATTTTATGTCTGTCGAAATTTACAAGGACTAAAGTCTTCTGAGCATGGTGTCTATCTGTTACACAATTAGGATTAACGATGTGATATTCAATGAAATGATTTTGTAACAACGCTTTGGCTTCCCACCCTATTTCAGGGGGACTTAAAGTTGTTATTTTGAAGTATTCCCGTCTTTGAAGCTTTAGAATAAAGAAATTCTTTACCATATCCTGGTAACAAACTGCAAATATTGATTAAGTTTATAATTTTTGTGAAGAGATTCTTCTAAGAAAAATGCTCTAACTAAAAGTTATAATGAAACTTATCCATAACTATAACTTTCGGTAAAGTGATTATGCCAAACTTGATGAGGTCTTTTTATAATCCAATGCGGCAGTTTCGTATATTCACTTTTCTGATTATTTGAATGTCTCATCACTTAAGATATTCCGCGATCAATTTAGATCAATCAGCAAAAAATAGGTCAATCTCTATGTGTGTCAGAAACGTTAAAACGGACTTTTCTCGCACGTCACTGTCATTAGGTTTGTTGTAAATAAATTATTGCAGATGCTGAATCTTATAAGGAAAGTGCTACTCGTAAACATTTTTAAACGGTTGTATACTGTAAAGCGAAATCTACAAACACGACACGTTTTTCAGTATTCTCACCGGCTCATAATAGCAGCTGAAAAATTTGAGCCACTCCGAGGATCAGTTTTTTTTTTTTTTTTTTTTTTTTGGTCTTCGCCGAACAACGCATATTTAGTTTTGTAGATCCATTTTGAATCTATAATTTTCTTTCTTGTGGGGGATCTACCAAGGTTCCCGTGTTGTGATCTTTTAACGTTGGTATCTCAATTTTCGGCAGCATTAATATAGTTACGTTTTAAACGGGATTTATCATGTTTTGAATTTCCAACCAACTTTATGGCTCGCGTAATGGATTTCGTTTCGCCAGTTAAATTAAACGATCGAGTAGGGGAGAGGGGGAGGACTCAGAGATTGCATCTCGACGATCCTCTGGGTTGGATCTCTAAATCTTATGTTTGTTTGGTGTTATTTTCAGATATGTCGCTAACTTTTACATTTATAGCTTGCGTTTGATTGTTACCATTTATCAGATCTTCTTGTAATAAGTTTTCACAATATTGGTTTTCAACGATGTTTGTTGGTTATTGGGTTTAAGGCCGACTGATTACGCTAAGGTCCTAGGCCTATAGGTAGAATGCTCTCTATCCGTTTTCTAAGGGGTCCTAGCCCGTATAAACTAGAGTCCTACATCGGGTCAGGTAACCCGATTTTACCCGAACTCAACCCGACCTGCGGTTCGGGTTCGGATAAGATCGACTACATTTTTTTTTTCTTGCGTGTCAGGTTCAGGTTGGCATGCTTGATTTATTTTTCGTGCGTGTCGGGTTCGGGTCGGGCTTTGTTTTCAACGAATCGGGTCGACTTGAGAACATCTTTCAAAAGAAATTATCTTAATAAAGCAGAAATTTGTTTGTTCTATACACACATGATGAATATACGCTTACCCAAATTATCATAATAAAATAAACATCCATATCAGACTAAAGCAATGAACAAAAAAAAAAAAAAAAAAAAGCAATTATTATTTAAAATATAAGCTGTTGAAAACAGGCTACTTCTCCCACAGTAACCAGATGTATGATTCATCTATTTTGATTATCCACGTTCTTTTGAAATAGATGTGAATTTAAACAGATAATTAATATTTTTTCTCTTGCAGATATTTTAAAGAAGTTATAGGAATGTAGATTTAGTTGAGTTTAGCGGACGTTTAGTTGTCGTCTGTAACATTGTATTAGTTTAATTTAATGTTATTGTGTGTGTGTGATAAGCATTAAACAATAAAACTACAAACACTAAGCTTGAAACCCATTTTTGTACACTTGAAGTACACAACACCCATAAATAGTTAAAGACTGTTATTAATCCATTTTTCAGATTTTTGAATTTTTAACTTAGTGTATTAGTAACTGCATTTTTAATTCTTTTTAAAATGATTTACCAGCAAGTGTGACAGTGAAAATTTACTTTATTTTACAAATTAAAAATGTTTTCTGTGATTTTTAGATGAATTATTAATTTTCATTTAGCTTCGGGTTGGTTATAAAGAAATCGGGTTCGGGTCGTGAAAATTCTTTAGTGCGGGTTTGGCTCGGTTTTCGGGTCGATTAAAATTTATTTGTCGGGTTCGGGTAGGTTTCGGGTTGATTCAAGTCCCTGCATTGCTGAAGGTCGATTTCCCTCCCAGTCGCTTGGCTGGCACATGCATGAATTCGTTTCCTGCCTGTGAGCATGTGATGTGATTAATGGGACGGGATGAATGGTAAGAAGTTTCACGTTAGCTAAAAAGAAGTAATCTGGTGTGTCACTCACATGAATATCTTTTGCCATGCATTTGGATATTATAAAGATTGATTGAAGATTATGAGGTAAGCTAACAAATGTTATATCTGAATATACTTTAATAACAATTTGTTTAGGAACAGTTTTATTTGACGCATATATCTGTATGAGGGTGACTACGGCCTCACTCAAATTCCTGTTTCAATACAGTACCTACAATTATAAAGAATTTAAGGCTGTTATTAAATTCAAAAGTTTCTTCTAAATCGTTCAGACAAATTTTACTCGCACACACACTTTGAACTTTACCAATTTTGATCAAACATTTCAAGTAGCACGCTCATATGAATTTCAAAAATGTTTTGTCTACTGTATGGGCATGAAAAATCATATACATTCCCGAGTAGTTTTTGTCGACATGATAAAATGTAGTAAAGCACTTCCATCGATTGTATTCAAAAGAAAAAAATGTTTATGCTTAATTTTACTATGTTTATATTGTCGCTTAAATTTAGTCCTATATAAAAATATCCACAACATAACCTGAAATGCACTTCCAGCAATTTTTAAGTATATTCCCAAAATATTCAAAACCTTTTGGGTAACCCTATAATTAAAAGATGAATGATTTTTATATCATGTTCTACACAAAGCATGCTTTTATGCACATAAAATATATGGACTCATTTTATTTTGTTTAACGCAGTTTATAGAAATATACAGAAAAATAGACTAAACTGTACTTCCCAGAAATTTCGCCCAAAGACACAATGTAAATGAATTCACTTGAATGTCTCTGTACACGAGCCATTTGTTTGATCTGAAAGTTAGCCTTGGCGAAATTTGAAATTTGGCACCGAAGTAACTTGGACTCTTCTTACCAAGGTCTCTATGAAATTATGATAGCCATTTTGATTCATCGCCAAAATAGTAACAAAAAATTTAAATTCGCCAAGGTTCTCCTATACTAAAGTTTTCATAAAGACTTCTTAAGAAATTTATGTAGTGACCGTTGCTAAGGAACCCAACATAAGTATTGGTGCTCACATATGGAAGTATAGGCTAAAATAAAGTCCTAAAAAAAGTCCTGTCGTACTAAATTAAATATTAAATTCTGCTTTATACAAAATTTTATATCTATTAATTAAAAAAAGAAAAAAAGAAAAGGCTTTGTTTTCTTTTATATCATTTTTTTCTTTTTTTGTTTTCCCATAAACAGTGCTATTGATTAAAAATAAAATAAATAATTAAAAAAAAATAAAGCAAAATTGATTTGTCAGTGTAACAGAGGTATTAAAGGATTAAGTCAGTAAAAGCTTAAGGAAAAACAATTGATCTGGTGTGACTGCGCAATCTTCTTAAACTTTGCTTTAGAAATCATTAATTAATCTCTGTGGTTTCGCAATGGTTTGTGATTTCTTTTATTTTAATTCGGATGAACGTATAAAAAAATGTTTCCTTAGAAATTTAATTATTGAAATAACAATATCTACATTGTTAAAAAGAATGGTTTTGACAACACGTGGGTGTAGAGAGAAAAGAAAATAAGCTTTACGAAAAAGATGAAGAAACGAAATGAATAAATAAGATAGGAAAAGCAAAGAAATTATTGCGTTTGCCATATGAATAAACAAGTGACTAGTGAGATCTTGATTTTATATAAGTCAGTAGCATCAAGGCTGATAAAAAATAAAAATAAAAATAAAAATAAAAATAAAGAAAACATTGTATAAATAAAAAGATGTTGGTTAGAAATGTATTTTTTTAAATAATAATTTATGGTGTTATTCTTTAATAATCATTGAATTAAATAATGCATGTGCGCAATTTTTACATTTGAAAAAAAAAAAAAAAAAAAAAAAAAAAAATATGTTGAGTTAATTCTTGCATAATAACCTACGCAAAAAACATAAGAAAAAACTAGTATGTTGTGGCCACCATATGACTTTCTTCTATATTTTCCTATACAAATTCACTCAGTAAAAATAATTCATTAAAATTATTATTTAAAAAGATAATGCAGGCGATTTCCATATTAGAGAAGTAGTATAATACTAAATATATATATATATATATAAAAAAAATGTCAATTTTATTCTCAATATTACATTTTTTTTTTTTTTCTTTTTTTTTTTTATGAAAAAAATCGATAACTTTATTTTAAATTATCGCAGATCGATGGTTCAAGCATTCGTTTTAAAGGCATTGGCGAACTCTTTTGAAAGATACCCATCATGAAAATTTACTCCCCTCGAGGGGGGACTTACCCCCAGGGGGGGGGGGGGGGAGGGGAAGCGAGGCTCATGCATACACCTTTTTTTTCTCAGTTGACTATCTCTATTACAAATAATTCTTTTAAAATTCATAATGTTTATTAAAAATTAGTGGAAACGGACTTAGGGAACCTCGAAACGTATAGAAAAATCAAAATCTCAAATTCGGATTTTTGACATGATTACAATACTTTCTTCACTATAGTGTTCGGAAAGTAAAAATAATTCTCTGTATGCACATTTATACAAAATATTTTGTCCTATACCACCATGTTAAAAATTTAGGAAAAGCGGAATGGCAGCGTAAACTGTTGCACAATTTTTACCAAAAGTTCATAGGTACTAATTTATGTCAATGTGTAACTGCATACCAGTTTGTATGAAATTCTGTGCAGTAGTACCTGAAATACAGTCGCTACAAAATTTTGTCACACACACACAGAGACAGACAGAGAGACATTTTCTAAAAATGGTCAAATCGTGTTCTACAGCTCTCAAAACGTGTAAATCCATCAAACACTCGAGGTTGAACATTTTTCCGAATCAAATACTTTCTTCTATTGAATATAGAAGAAAGTAATAATATTTTTTGCTGAGATTATGTGGAATTTTGCATTATTATGAATATATAATTTGAACAATATTTTCCATGATTTTTGCATATATACATAGAAACTTTCAAAGTGCTTTACAATGTTTTAATTTACCTAAAATTTGCCGCCAATTAAAGATCGACATTTATCGATTAGAAGTATTTACCATGTTTGAAATTATTATCTAGTTTTTATATCGTTGCGGTGCCACATAATTTGAAATAACTACAAATAACAGTACAAAATTAATTACAAAATGGTATCATTAGGAAAAGTGAATGGTCAAAGTCTATGGTTTTCATTAGTGTCTGGATTCCACCTAAAGGCAATAGTCCCGATAATGGCTACATATTGCAATACTTACATACATTATATTTAAAACAGCTTCCAACACACACAACATAGTTAAAGTTCATACAAATTGCAATGTATTCTGACGTAGTAACGTCATGTATACAACGATACAGTTTGGGAGAAATAGCATCTGCATTTTTCTAGCTTACAATGCATACAAGCTCAGCATATTTTAAGTGTATGTAACTGACAATGTATTTTAACTTGTAATAATGCTTTTACACCGTATGTCATAATAAGGCTTTTCGAGAAAAATATTTTTTTATTCTTAGTGTCATACTGACAATTCACCAGAAAAAAAAAAAAAATATATATATATATATATATTTATACACTTAAAGGAAAACACATATTTATTACAAATGCAAATGCTTTCGGCTATTAAATTATGCAAATGAAAATTTTTAAAAGCTAGCGCATGCATAGATAAAAATTATTTCGCAAAAATGCTCATATTTCGTAAGATATTTAACATTTTTGCATTTTGATTGCAGTATGCTCTGTCTAATAAAGTATGTTAAATTTCCTGAAAATGGCTTTGCTCTGGGTCGAATACCCTACGTGTTATAATTAAAAATGTGGGATTTTTTTTTCAATGTTTTAAAAAAGCAGTTATATCTCCATGAGTATATGTGGTAGCCTCTTAAAAATTTATACAGGTCAAAATGCATTTCACGCATTAATTTTTACAGAGTGATCCAAAACATTTTGTTTTTTCTTTAATTTTTTAGTGGTCCCCTTTTCCTCTTCAGGACACAACTTTTGCTGAAATATATGAGGTATCTTTACGCTACCAAAGTTTCAAGATGATTCCAAAAGAGCTTTTCTAGATATTTGACAAAATGTCCAAATTCGAAAGTGTCCAAATACTTATTGATAGGTAGTGTATTCTTAAATAAATGAGATTCCTGAATTATTCTTCAAGTGGATTATAGAAAATTGACAAGATTTACAATTGTAAAATGACCATATTAATTATTTGATTTTTTATTTTCGTTAAAAATTTTATACTTTTCCTTCATAAAAAGATCAGACGAGTAAGGGAGGCATAGTATTGTAACAATCGCAGCTATCATAGATCACAAGTCGGATTGTACACTCCGCAGCAAAAGTATCCAACCACTAGCAATAATCCCCGTCTTAAAAATGTACACTTAATACTGCTTTGTAAAATAAATCCTTGTTGAGTCATGTTCTTAGTCTGTCTAAGAACATGATTCGACAAGGATTTATTTAACAAAGCAGTATTAAGTGTACTCTTTTTAGACAGGGATTATTGCTAGTGCTCGGATATTTTTGCTGCGGAGTGTTTGATCCGACTTGTGATCTATGATAGCTGCGATTGTTACAATAGTATGCCTCCCTTAGAATTTATCTCTACGTATAATTAAGAAAATGCCTCTGTGTGTCGATCGCTTTGAAGGCAAACGGCTAACCGTAGAACTATAGAATTTTGCATGGTGATCCGTTTTGACCTCTCCTGATGCATCCCAAAGTCTGCTTTCCAAATTTTTGATTAGTTTTTTTTTTTCTAAATTAATTAAAGTATAAAAATAAAAACCTTATATTAGCTTTGAAATTAGCTTTAAAGCATATTAAGATAATGCCAAAAATTTTTACGCGTTAATTTTTTTTTTCAACTTAAAAATAAATATATTTATTTCCACGTGAATAATAAAAATATATCAAAATTAAATTTGTTCATGCATCTGACAAAATTGACCTCGTTATAATTGAATATATATAATCCATTTCGTAATAATACAAAAGAATGAGAACGAAGAATAGTCAGTCAAATAAATCACCACAGAAATATACACAGGCCAGGCAAAGTAACTAGTTATTTTAAATTGATTTAATTTTTAAGATTAATAATATTACTTACTTTAATTTATTAGATTACAATACCTGATGAAATATAATATAGGACTACGTGTTTTGATGCTGAAGAAAAGAAGGATTACTTTAACTAGGATAGTATTTTAAGGGGAAATAATAGAACTTTTATTAATGAAAAGAACCTTTTTATTTTGATAAAATTGTTCTTCATTTTTATCATTCGCGTGTCACTATATATATATATATATATATATATATATATATATATATTGTGTCGAACAAAATGAACGTGTGGTTATAATTTGGATTTTATTGAATTTGTACATAAGTGTTTTATTGTTTTCTATTTATCCTTTAATATTTTTTTTCTCCATTTTAACATTAACAAAAAAAAAAAAAAAAACACTAAGACTTAACAATCATATAAATATTTAAATTCTACGTTTTGTATTCATATTTAAATAAATAAATCAAAATAAAATATTTAAAACGGGGAGTAATATGCAACCACTACAAATTTAATTGTCTCATAGCTGCTCAAAGTATATTGTAACACTATATTTGGCAGGAAACTGCTGTCATTGTATCGTTGAACGGATGATATGTATGTTAATATATATATATATATATATATAATAAAGATGATCTATTAAGCATAGTAGAAGCCAAGCAACAGATACAAGATCACTGAAACACCAATGACCAATAAGATTAAAAAAAAAATCATCAGTGGATGAAATACATTAATGTAAAGAAACCAGATCTATTAATTAACAGTCTGCAAAACAAATGAATCAATAAAGTAAAACAACAAATCTTAACTTAAAAGAAACCATAAACTTATCAAAATTAATGAAAAAACAACCCAAGAAACACAAGATAGGAAGAAGGAGGCAGGCGGCAAGACTTGTGACTTGCCTGTGGGGTTACACTAGTTTTACGCCGGCAACACTCCCCCAGCCTGCCACAACCAGAACAGGAACCATATGGATTTAAAAATGCAAAATTTCAAAGCAGATGAACAACAATGAAACCACAAAGCCACAATGAAATTCACCGATTCATCACATTGTGTTTAACAGTATAATTAGAACATTAAATATAGTTGACAACTCAAAAAGGAAAAATCTGAAATTTTATTGGAAAATGAAAGTTTGCATAGTAATACAAAGCAAATGCAACAAGCCTTCTACTTTTTATATATATATATATATATATATATATATATATATATATATATATATATATATATATATATATATATATATATATGTATATGTATATATATTATCAGATAATTGCAGAAATAATATTTTGATGTAACAAGCAGTTATTTCATTTTTAATTGACCCAAATCTCACTTTTTTCAAACATGGTTTTCTAAACACGAGATACTGGGCCTCGCTAAACATGGTGCCAAAACTAAAATATTTAATAGATACTGAGATATAGCCATCTCACATGTAAAAACGTTGTTCTTGAATAATATCAACGCCACCTGTCGTCCAATAACCACTTAAATTGAAATGTTCGGTAAGTGGTCCTACCAGCCTAAGCGGGCTTTATATTTTTGATTGGGGGGGGGGGGTCAATTTTCCTCAGTCTACTATTTAAGTTTGTTCTTGTATTTATTTATATTTTTGTATTTTTTTATTGATGCATTTACTTTTGTACGTTATTTAGGAATTTAATTGCTTTTTATGCTTTGTATTAATTCAATTCGTTTGCTGTATGGTCTTGCTTCCGTCTGTGAGAAGTCGGGGGCTAGAAACGTGTTTTTTTGACTAAATAGCCAACGTTTTGTCAGAAACTTCTCATATTTCCTTTCCTACATGGGGAAGGGGGGTCCCCCTGAAAAAGGCCCTCATGTGTTTCGGGATTAATTTTCATTTATCCTTGGTTAGTTTGGTTATTTATATATATATGTATATTTGTTATTCTAGAAGAACAAATATATTTCATTGTTTTGTATTTTAATATAATAAATTGTTTCATTAAATTTAAAATATTAGTTTAAAATTTAAGAAATTTTTTTTTTAAAGTAAGATATGAAATAATATTGTACAATTTTGCTCATTGGGTTTTTTAAAAGGAAGTGAAGATTACCTGATTATTTTCTTTCATGCGTTTACGCAATATCAATCTAACCCGTTTAAATCACTTGGCTTAATAACTTTATGACCTAATCGCATTAATCTATTGAAATAAAAAACATAAAACCCTGTCTATGTTTTGGAATGAATAAAATAATTAATAATAATAATGACCATCTTCTGTCAGGCACAATTCCGGTTAGACCGCTTCAAAACTGAGACTTTTTGTAGCCCCCCCCCTTTTTTTTTTTCTTAGAAATGCTATATATTTTTATTTTTTATTTTTTTTAATTAATCTGCATAAATGCTACATCATCAGAAAGATCTTTCAAAACTGAACATTTTTTGTGCTTACACTTTTCCCTTAATCTCAATATGTAAAAAGATTTCAACGAAATTTTATAACTACCATTGCAATTCTTATACTCATGGAGGATAAAATTAAAATGTAATATAAAATTCAATCATAAAAGTTATGGGCTAATAGTTATTACATCATTTTCTTGCAATCATGATAATGTACTTATCTGATATAAACAAACAGTTGATTGTGACGTCATATTTATCAAATTAGTTAAAATAAATAAGGTTACAAATAAGGTACCTAAGGTTACTTCGTTACAAATATGGTACCTTTCATTTGGTACCTTATTTGTAACGAAGTTTTGATTAGATATTTTAAAATTAATTAAAATATAAAAATAATTTCAATATTGGGCATTTAAATTTATGATTGTTGCCAAAGACATTTATCAGTTATTTTTATATATATAATAGTATATATATATATATATATATAATTTATTTATTTACTTATTTTTTTAAGGGGGGGGGGCATAAGATAAAATAATGTTTTCACGCGAAAAATTAAAAAAATATCAAATTTGCCCATGCATATAAAAAATACTTATTAAAACGAATCGAAGAAGGAAGCGAAATAAGTACTGAGTTAAATTACGATAAAAACGATGTCTAATATGATACGTTATATTAGACCTATCGTCCAGGGTTAGTAGGTATTTTCGTTAAAGGAAATAGTTTGTTCGTTCGGTGCAACTTGCACATTAGTCCCGTCAGGTACAACTTGCATATTAGTCCCGTCAGGTGCAACTTGCACATTAGTCCGCTTTAGTGTCCAGCGAAGCTGGCAAAGCATTCGTTGATTCACTACCTTAACTGATTTCACATTCCGTCATTTTTGACGGGGTTTTATACTAGTTAAAAAGATATTAATTTAACAGAAAATATGCCGTGATAACCGCAACAATGTATTAAAAATAACAAAATAAAATTTTGTCTATGGTTTTAAACGAATAAAATCAAAAGAAAATATAAAAGAAAAAATACATACATGTTATATTAAACATTTTTGCTAGTTATGGCTAACAAATGCCACTTGAGAAAAGAAAAAAAAATCCTACTTTACATAGTAAAAATATTTATAATTCCGTTCGCATTTATTATTTGCGCTTATTCTTGAACATTATATATATTAACGAGTACAATTCGCTAAACAGACAGCAACAGCAGCCTCAAACCGTGTTTAACCGAAAATCATGTGATATAATTAGTTAATTAAAAAATTATGATGTTTTTAAAATTTTTGGAGCCTTTCCTCCTTTTAAAACATTATAATGTAAATGTTATGGTGTAAAACATGATATCATTACTTTTTAAATATTATGCAAACCAATTTTAAATGATATAACCTGGTATGAGAGCTGAACAAGAAAGGAATATGTGATAAATTTGAAATTATGCTCATTTCTAAATATTAACAGTTAGGGACGTAAAGGTGAACTAGATGTATAATAATTTCTTACTTTTAGAAGTGTATTTTTTTAAACACGAAACAATTATAAATCAATTAGGTTCGAAAAATCTTCCTTTAAATTTATATTGTAAAATTTCTAATAACTGAGCTGTATTGCAAATTAAATATGTCTAAAAAAATTTATTTTTGAATATACATATAAACCTGTGACACACACACGCGCACAATATATATATATCAGACATTATTAGAACAATTAATAACAGCAAAATGATGAAAAAGAATGCAATACATAGAAATATTTATTGGAATAATGCTTAATTTAGAATAACTCTATTCACACTATAACACTATAACACTATTCACACTAAGTCATATTCATACAGTTGAAGATTTATTTAACGTAAGTCTCGATGAGAATTTTAATTTTTTTACATTTATAATTTTTATAATTATGTAATGAAATATCCAGAAATCAGAAAAAATTAAATTAAACATTTATAACATAACAGAAAGCTGAATATTTATTTATTAAATCTAGGAATTTAATTACTGAGTCTAGGAATAATTTATAATTACAATTTTTCTTTCAATACAATAATTATAATAATATTTTTTCCCCTTATGATGTTATTTAATTAATTATATTATAAATATAAAATACTTAAACGAAGCTTCAGGACTTATTATCTAAATTAAATTCTCGTTTTAATGAGATAAGAAGGAAAGCACTGAAACGAAATGTGTGAATAAATAAGTAAATCCCAAATATCTACTTAATTTCCCTTTAGTTTGGCGCATGTTGGCGCTTCTTTTTTCAGTTCCGGCAACCCTTTCTTTGCAGAGTACGAGAGCTGAAATTTCTATGCCCACTGTTCTATCCTACGTGCTGGCGCTTCGTAGCCCGATCGCCGTCGAGTTTCGAAACGGTCTTTTCTATAGAGAAATCCATGAAAAGAAATGAAATTTAGTTACGGAGCTATTGAAAAGCTCCGACAATGCGGTTAAACTTTGATCACTGGACAGTTCAATTGTGTGACAAGTTCAAAACAAATTTTTAGAAGAAAGAAATAATATGACAATAGATATGAATGTAAATCGTTCGGCAAGTGAAATATCGAAAAGACCTATTATTTCAAATGCGGATAGCGGTGAGTACACTATATATATTATTTACATTTTTTTTTTTTTAAATCATTTTTAATAATTTTATATTAAAATTAATATTTTCTAATCAGATAGGTCACAGAATAAATCTAGCTACAAATCTATTATTTACCACTAAAAATGTAAATAAACACTAATTAAATTTTTCATTTATTTATTTTTTGAATTTACATTTTGAAATTCATTTATAACATGTCTACTAACAATAAATTCAAATAACTTTCAATTTATTTTATAGTACAAAAAATTTATCTTAAAAATTTCAATTTTTTTTTTCTGTGAAATTTTGAAGAGAGCTTTAATTTAAAACTCAAATAACGGTTGATAAGTGACATTTGTATATGTAAAATTTACAGTTTTTTCATAGTCATTTTGATTTATCATATAACAGAATCAATGCTTTTCAGTCAATTAGGTTTAAAAATAAAATTGACCAAAAAGTCTCATTAACTAATAAAAAGTGAAAATAAACAATAATTCAACTTTTTATTTTTATTTATTATAATTTAGATTTTTAAAATCACTTATGACATTGTCTACTAACACTAAATTCAAATAACTTACAATTTACTTTTAAATATTAAAAATTATCTTAAAATTTACAGTTTTTGTCTATGAATTTTCGAAGAGACCTAATATTTCAAATATGGATAATGGTTAGTAGAACACTATACATAAGTACTTTACTGCAAATTATGTTAAAAAAGGAAATCGGCCAAAAAAATTTGAATTAACCAATAAAAATTTATTATTTACCGCTAAAGATAAAAATAAGCAGTAATTCAACTATTTATTTATTTATTTTTAGAATTTACATTTTGAAATTTACTTACAAAGTGTTTTAATAAAAATAAATAATAATTGAAAATCTTCTTATTATTTTTCTTTTAATTTACATTTTCAAAATCATTTATAACATTTTCTAGTAACATTAAATTCAAATAATTTAAAACTTTTTTTTCTAGTATTAAAAAATTATCCTAAAATTTATAAAGTTTTTGCCCGTGAAATTTTATTAATTTAATTAAATCTTTTTGGTAATATCTCACACAAAATTAAAAGAACTATAAACACACAAGAAATAAATACATAATATATTCGAACATGTAATTTGTGTGAGAGAATATCTTGAAATTTGCTGAAATTTATTTTTTTTCTAAAGAAGTAACATTTTGTTATTTTAAATGTAAGCTATTCAAATCTATATTACCATCCAGAATTATCTTGTACTCATTTATTACAAAGATTTTAGGAACACATTTTAATATAAATAGTATAAAACATAATATATAGATTTTGCGAATATATTTTTATGAACTTATTCCTTCTTTTTTTACTTCTATAAAAATAGTAGTGCATAATCTAATTATTATAAATTACATAATTTTTATATTGTACGTGTATACCTATAAAATTCAAAGTCAGTTGCAATCATAGTAAACACGGCTGTCTAGGCACATCATATCCCTTAAAGAAACTATTAATTATTAAAAAAATATTTTATGAATTTTCTTTATGCCTCAAGTTGCCGTGCTTTCTGTTGCTATTTTTTATAACTATTCAATATTTCTCATTTCCTGTCTTTTTAGATTTATTTCTTGATAAATTTTCCAGACAATTCATTGACATTTGATTACATTAAGGCATTTTTAAAAAATCAGTGGAGTCCCACAACCAAAATATAGAATTTTCTGAGAGAAATTTTTTTAAACTGTCAAGTTAGTTGTAAATGATATGTTTTAATAATAACGATAATAGTTGTAAAATATAATCCTATCTTAAGTGATAAATTCAATTAATGGTCCTATATTGAGAGTCCCTCTCCCCGCAAGTAAGAATAATCTCCTTCCTTGAACATTTCTCAAATTTTATGTAAAATTATTAAAAAAAAAATATATATATAATAATAATAATAATAATTTCCCGAAACGAAAATTCTTTCCAAGAATTCCACCGTATTTCGCAGCATAAAAAATATCATTAGTAAACATGAACATTACCTGTAACATTTTTGTAATTTTTCTCACCAGCATTGTATCAGATAATTATATTCTTGTGTAAAAGTTTATCTCATATCATTGATAAGGGAGAATATAATGTTAACGCAGAAAAGCTAACTAAAAAAAAAAAAAAAAAAAAAAAAAAAAAAAATGAACGTTTTATGTAAGGATTATTTTATGAGTAAAAAACATCAGCTATAAAAATCGTTATTTTTTGGTGGTTCGAGACCATACACACTAAAAAAAGACCGGAACAACAATGAATAAAATTCAGCAATCTGCGGAACCAGTAGACAAAGTTTGATTTCTTGGTTTAAAATAATAGGTATGCATTTTTTTTTTTTTTTTTTTTTGTTATTTATTATGTAATATTTTTTTGTTATTTATTATGTAATTATTATGCAGTAAATTTTAAAATCTAATTTCTCAAAAAGGTATATAGGGATGGTAATAAACAGAGGGAAACCGAAAATTCTTTTGCAAATTAAATGTGTTATACAGGGGTTTCGGACTCGCCCACATACCCCAAAAAAATCCGGGTGGGTATTTTTGGGTTTACCCGCTTAAAAAAACACAATAAAACCTTTCAAGTGGGTTTTATTGTTTTTTTTTTTTATCTAATAAAATTTTTCACTTAAAAAAAAATAATTTATTAATTTTTACTTGACATTATTGTATATTATAACTCTATCTACATAACATAGTGTATTATATTAGCGATATATATGCCAGTTTGATATTATGAAATTATTTTTCAACGTCTATGTAGGAAAAATCCCTTTCCTGTCAATTTTCTCTGCAATATCTCTTTTGTACGGAACAGTTTTTGAAAAAAGAAAGATGAGAATAAATGAACACACACAATTGCAAGTCATTTTTATAGTTTTAAGTCATGATGTAAAAAAAAAAAAAAGTAATAATTTGTTTAAAATTCTAAGGATTTGACAACAAATATTAAACATAGGCAATAAATGTAATATATTTACCTTGTAAGGTTTGATACAGGTAAAAAATGGGGTTCTTTTGTTGCCACTCACAAACTTCAATTTAATAGAAACAGTTCTTTTAAAAAATTTAGTTTTATAAAAATGATCTTTTTATAAAATTCTTCCGTGTTTTGAAATTATTTTTAATAATTACGTAAAACTTGGCACAATGAAACATTATTAACTTGATAATAAACATTTATATAGAACGACTGATAAAATGAAAGGTGTTACATGGTTTTATTTTATTTTACTATTTTATTTTTTTTCACAAATATAAATAAAAAATTCATAAAAATATATTATTTTTCACAAAAATGGGCCTGAAAAATTAAAACCTGTACCAAGTCCTCACACGTAAGTGTAAAATGCATCAGTGATAACTTTGTTTTGTATTCTTTTATTAAATAAGTTTTCAAATATGAATAAAATATGTCAATATCAATATAAAAAAAAAAAAAATTAAATATAGATTTTCTACATACTTTTTTTATTTTACCCGAACAAAAATACATAATTATTTGTACTAGGAAAATTGTACATGGAGGGGTTAAAGTATTTGGCTTGTTTACAAGTTTTAATTTCATATAAAATAATAATAAAAAATTAATTAAATTTAAAATTGTGATAAAATACTGAATAGATTGAAATAATAATTCATTTTAAAATAAGAGTTCATTTAATGGAATAAATGTTCATTCCTCAGATTAGGCCAAACCAAACATTAAGAATATGAATTAATTAAATGATATTTTAATTTAGTTTTAATTTAATTTTTAATTAATTTATATTTAATTTTTAATTAATTATAATTAATTACTATTATTTTATAATAAGTTTTCTTTTAGTTTAAAACTGTTTCTCTTTTGAAATAAACTAATCCCCCCTCCCCTTAAAAAAAAAAAAAAAAACGGATTGGGCTTAAAATAATAATAATAATAATAATAATAATAAATATATATACAAATAAACGGGTTTTTTAAAACCCTGGCGATATCAAAGTAATATTTTAAAAATATCACACCATAACGAACTATTTATTTCATTACTTCTTTTGAGTATCATTCTTCTTTATGATATTTCTTTCTTTTCTTTTTTAAGAATCCGAATCTGCAAGTGTCTCAACTTCTTGAGGGTCATTTATGACTTTCTACGTTTCTATAATTTAGGACATTCAAATGTGTTTCTGTTATAAAAATATAATTATTTTAGGACGACTTGACTATTGCTTTCAGACAAAATAAACTACTTGAAAACAGGTTCTCTTTTTTCTTTTGGCAACGAATTAAAAAATTATTAAACACAAGCTAAAAAAATACATTAAAAATGAATTAAGAGAGAACGCGTAAAAGAAATTTTAATAAATGAATACAGTAACCGTCACAAAGGAATGCAACTTCAGATTTTAAGGCAAATAATGTATTAATTTTTTACGTTTTCTGAATTTTTTTTCCCTTTTTTCCTATTGTATCTTTAAAATTCAATAATATATATATATATATATATATATATATATATATATATATATATACATATATATATACATATATATATATATATATTTTTTTTTGCGAGTCTTCTTTGTACCAATACTTCATCTCAGGGAAAGAATTAACTTTATACCAATAATTTTATGATTACTCACATACATATTATAATTTACACAAGCTAAAGAAACTTTCTATGCTTTATTTATACATTTTTTCTAAAATTTTATTTATTGATGTTTTAACTCAGCCTTTGACTAAAATATTTGAATGTCATTTTAAAAGACACCGTCGCAAGAACTATCTAAATCACCATTAGTGTAGGATTTGTAAATCTTTTGCAGAGAACAATGCAAAGAATTTTTATGAAAACTCTTCTTATACGAAAAATAATTCTTATACATTATGGCCTTTGGACTCAGTATATTTAAAGAGCGTTCTAATACTGTTAATTTATTTAAAATAGCACATGTTTTATGGATTTAATAAAATTTGGTGTAGTAAATAGTGTGCATAACACTTTAGAAGGAAGATGAAAATAAATTACGCATATTACGCCCCGTTGGACCTAAGTATCTGGAGTGCGTAGAAACATTTAAAACAGAAAGATATATCTCACCCAGGCATGAAAAGTGGCACAACTCAAAAAATTGGCAATTTTGAGTTTATGTCATTGAAAAACGTGTATGAAATCCCTCACCCTACACAAAAAGTTTCACTTCTCTACCTCGAAAATTATCCACATGAAAGGCAGTTGTGTTAGTTTTACGTCTATGCTAGTCAATGCTTAATCGTTATTTTTAAGATGATTTTTGTCAAATACTGCATTTGTGAGATGTGTCATTTTTCTTGCCGGGGTTGTTGAAAAATTTTCTATAGCGTAGTCATTAGTAGAAATTGCGTGGTGCTCACTGTTTATAGTTTTTTTTTTTTTTTTTTTTTTTTTTTTTACAACAGGGACGCACAAAAGAATACGGTTACATTGCAGTTCATTGTACAGAGATATGAATTTGGAGAGAAATAGTCAAACGCCCTGTTATAGATTTTTGCTTAGACTCTAAATTATTCACCGTTACAAATTTGTTTAAATACCTGTTAACTATACATAAATGTACGGAAAGTCGAGTGGAACCGCTTCACACCAGAATGTTTGTATTATTTTTCACGCAAAAGCGCAAAGTAAATTGTGAATGGAGTCAGAAACAAATGAATACGATACATATATATGTATATATATATATTGTACATCACTTTAGGTGGTTTGAACCATTTATTTCATTTGTCAAGTATTTGCCTCTCAATTGTTCTTTCATTTGAAAAGGAATAAATAAATTACAGAATAAATAAAAAGTCGAAATTCATTTAATATATTGCACAGAGTTAAAGAGACACTAACTGAAGATATTAAATTTCAATTTCAGTCAAAATGCGTGTTAAAAATAAACTGTTTCTAAATTAATTATTTTCATAAATATTTAAGGCACATGATTTAAAGAAATAAAAAAAATCTAGCATTTTTAAAGATAAAAATTCAACGCATAGAATTGATATCAACATTGCTTTTCCCTTAAGAATTCCCTGAATGATATTATTCAAAGAATTAAAAAAAAAAAAAAAAAAGACGTACGTTACTTTAATGAACGTTAATAAAAATTTCAAGATCCTGAACAAAAACTAACTTTTGTAATACAATTCCATTTGCACATTTAAACTTAATTTTCTCATACTTTATTTATGTCTCAGCCAACAACGCGTTTCAGCTATAATTTTGAGTCTATATATAGCTCTGCATGCTCTCGGGTATCTCAACAGTAAACGTTAACGCATGGATGGAAGTGTCTACTAAATGTTCTTCATTAATTACTAACGATGTCATTAAAAGCTCTTACTTCATCAAATTACGACCCTTTCATTAAATCTCTTTTACTGTGAATTTTATTGCCTAATTTAATTTGGAAAAATATTGTAAACAGACATAAATTGTTAATGTACGTGAAAACATCAAAAATGGAATTAAATTAGCTTATACTTTAAATAATTCTGTATAAAGAAAAATCAGTATAGGTTAGGTGCTCCAGTGATTGACATGCTCCAGTAACTGACATATTCTCCGAAATAATTAATAAATAACTAAAAAAAAAAAAAAGCAAATGCTTTACATATAAGAATTTTGACATTGTATGTCAAACACTGAAGCATAGGGTGCCTATTACTGGTAAAATGAAAAACTAGCAGTGTCAAATACTGCAGAATAGGGTGCCAATTACTGGTAAAACGAAAAACTGGCAGTGTCAATTACTGTAACATTGAGTGGATGTAAAATAAAAATTCATAAAAAAATAATAATAATGATGATTATCAAATGTATATATTTTAACATATATGTGGTTCTGAAAGTATTTTATACCACATACATTAACTTAAGATTTTCAAAAGTAGTTTCTGATGACTAAACCATTAAAAAAATCAGAAATTGCTCTAAAAGTGTCAACCACTGGAGCATTTACCCTACATATACTTTTTGCCCAATGAAGATATCCTAGACAAATTTTGTGCAAAATGCAATAAGTATTTCAATTTAACACCTTTGAATAAAAAGTATGAAAAAATATTTTGAAATTGTTTCTTTTAAAATATATCTTAAAAAAAAAAAAAAAAAAAAAAAAAAAAAAAATCATTTTTTTTTAAATATAAATGTTATTAAAACTTACAAGGTTATCAAGAAAGATGAATCTTCCTGTTAGATTTCTATTTGTGTAATTAAACTTAATCTTCTCGTCGTTCATTTTGTACTACAGCAAATAACGCGATTCGGATATAGTTATGAATGCTATAGCTTTCTTGCGTGTTATAGCTTTGCATGCTCTTAGATATTTCAACGCAAGCGTTAACGCATGGATAAAATTGTCTATTAAATGTACTCCATTAATTACCAATGAAATTACTAAAAGCTCTTGCTACATCAAATTACGATGCTTTCATTAAATCTCTTTTATTATTATGGGCAGTGTTGCTTAATTTAAATTTGAAAAATGATGTATGAGAGAAATAAATTGTTAATATATGCAAAAGCATTAAAAATGAAATTAAATTAGCTTATAATTAAGTATTTCTATATAAAAATATTGAGTGTGCATATATATATATATATTTTTCTGCTTCAGATACGCTATACAGCTTTTATACAAAGAGCAGAAAGTGTTCGATTTTATTACATTTGTTTAAAAAAGTATAAAGAGTACTAGGAAATTCTTTCTTTTAAAGTATAACATTAAAAAAATATTTTATGTAATAAATTTATTTTTAAATTTTAAATGCTATAAATATTTCAAGGTTTTCAACGGAACTTTCCAGTAAATTTCTATTAGCGTTCTTAATCTTTTCATCGTTTACACATGGATAAAAGCGCCTACGAAATATGCGTCAGTAATATAACCAACGAAGGCATAAAAATTCTCAATTTCTTCCCATAAATCTCTTTCATTAAGAATAGTGTTACTTAACTGGACTTCAATTTAGTATGTTGGGGACGTGACAGTACTTTCTTCTAAATTTTCGTATACATATTCACGCAGTTTCAAATTTTAAAATTTATTAAAATTATTTTCCATGATGAATGCAGACGATCTTAATGTCAGAGAAACAAAATACTAATGTACAAAGGAAGTCAATTTTGTATATATATAAAATTTTGTTTTAATTTCTCACCGATCTATTGTTTCATTATTCGTTTAAACGGTACTGACGAATTCTTTTGAAAGATACCTATTTTGAAAACTTACAGCTCCCGAGAAGAGGAGGGGAGACTATGCTCCTATACACGCACACATTTTTTCTTAGGTTTACTATTACTATTATTAATATTTCCCACTATTTTCTCAACCATTCGTTAAAAACAACTTTATGTACATTTATACTAAATTTTTTTCTATACTGCCATAATAAAAATTGTGAAAAAAATGGGATGATAGTGCCACCTGTTGAGAGATTCATCCAAAATGTAGTCCTCATCAGTTTAGATTAATGTCTAATTAAATACCAAGTTTGATTAAACTTCGTTCATCGGTTAGTGAGATGCAGAGTGCTTAAAGTTTATGATACACACACAGACAAACATTTTCTAAAAATGGGAAAATCATATTTAGGAGATTTCAAAACGTGTAAATACGTCGAAAACCGGACGTAGAAAATTTTCAAGCATCGAATACTTTCTTCTTATACAGAGAGGAAAAGGTGTAAATATGGGCACCCTCTGTTGTTTTTGAGTTAAAGTTACTTTAATGTTGAAAAAGTCTACGTTTTTGACCTTCTTTAACAACTGTAACACGTTTACTAAATAAGAGGAAGCAAAACAATGATTACTATCAATTATTCCAAATCGAAAACGAATATTTACAAAAAGCTTTTAAAAATGCACCAGAAAAAATAGGGTGCAAATATAGGCTCTTTCCAGAAAAATTACAAATATAGTTTAAAATGTTTTAAAACATGGTAAAACAATACAAAAATGTAGAGAATTTATTTATTAAGGAGAAAAAATATTTACATAAATCGTCTGACGTAACTGGCTCTTTCAAAACCGGTACAATATAAGTGTGCCCACATTTGACTCATGACATTTTATACCACTCTTCTCTGCGAGTGTGTTCAGAGAAAATTCCATCATAAAAGATGCAAGTTGCATCATTCAAATTTAGTCTGCTTTGTGTCCTCGAGTAGTGGTTCTCTTCTCAATGTTGGGGATATGAGATATATCGAACGAAGAAACTGCATTTGAAGTTCCTGAGGCCCATATTTACATCAAGAAAAGGTGCCAATATTTACACCAACCTTACCTAAATAAGATGGCCTCTATCACATTTAACGTAAATGCGTGCGTGAGTAAAGGCGGGCTTCTAAAAGTAGCTTAGGATATCTGCTTTCCGGCTATCCCTATGAGATTATTTTAAATCAACCATAAGAGCAGGAAAAGAAAACAATTTCACATACTTGTCGAAAGTTTGCTGTCAAGAACAAACACCAATTCACACAATAGCTAACACTGCATCCACACTACTTGAGAGAATGATTCCAACTGTTCTCTACTATCTTATATCAACAAGTGGCATCATCTGCAGTCCTTGCTGCCAGTCTTCAACACCTCCCATAGCCACTTATGGAGGGGTGGTCATGTTTACACCTACGCCAGTTTTTACACCTTCTCCTCTATAAGAAAGTAAAAATAATGAGAGACAGACATGAATTGTTAATACATACGAAAGCATGGAAAACGAAATTAAATTAGCTTATAATTAAGTAATTCCGTATAAAGATAATCATTGAGCATATAAAATTTTCTGTCTACTTAACACGCCTATGCCGTAGATAGATACTATGCAGAATTCAGAAAGTATTTTAGTTTAACACGTTTGCAGAAAAAAATGTAAAAAAAAAAATATGAAATTCTTTATTTAAGAATACAACAATAAAAAAAGTATTTCGTGTAATCAGACATTAAAAAAAATAAATAAATAAATGTTATTAAAACATTCAGTGTTATCAACGAAAATTAACTTTCCTAGTAGATTTATATATCTGTAATTCAACTTAATTTCTTAATCCATTATTTTGTACTGCAATAAACAGCACATTTAATTTAGCCGCAATTTTGAGTCAACCTATAGTTTTGAACGTTACCAGCAAAATCATTAAAAACATTTACTTCATCAAATGATGAATCTTTCATTAAAATCTCTTTTATGATGAATAATGTTGCTTAATTTGACTTCGAAAATTAATGAAATACGACAAAAAATGTCAATAAATGGTAAAACATAAAAAGTGAAGTTGAAGTAGCTTAAGAAATTCTATGAAAGGAAAATTATTGCGTATATAAAATGGCTTTTTCCAGTTAAGATAATCTAAATAGCTTTTATACATCGGACAGAAAAAAAAATTAATTTTACATATGTGTTTGTATTAAAAATAAATAAATAAATAAATAAATACATAATAATAAAATAAAATAAAATAAATAAAAAAGTTTATGAAATTATTATTATTATTATTATTATTATTATTTTAACATAACAGCTTTTGAAATGAATATTTTACGTAATCAGAAATCTTTAAAAATTTATATCTTACTAAAACTTTCAGGGATATCAACAAATAATACTTTTTCTAGTAAATTTTTATTTGTATAATTACATCGTTTCGTATTGCACGGCAGCAAAGAACGTATTTTAGTTAGCTATAATTTTTGATGGTATATTATAAATTTGCATACTCTTAGATATCTCAGTTAGGAACATTATTGCATGGATGAAAGCATCTACTAAATGTTCTTCATTAGTATCCAACGATTTCATTAAAAAATTTTTTTAAATCAAATAACGAAATTTTC
Source organism: Salticus scenicus (assembly GCA_963930645.1). NCBI lineage: Eukaryota > Metazoa > Arthropoda > Arachnida > Araneae > Salticidae > Salticus > Salticus scenicus. Next base: position 189,466,271 of record OZ005650.1, read on the forward strand.
ATTGAATTCCTTTTATTATGTATATAGTGTGGTTTAATTTCACTTAAAAAAAATATTCAGAGACCGGTGTAAATTTTCAATACATGTAAAAGCATGGAAAACGGAATTAAATATGCTTACATTTATGTAATTAGGAATAAAGAAAATCAGTCAGCATGTAAAAATTATTTTCTCCTTTCTAAAATGCTAAACAACTGTTATACAAAATGCAGATTGGTGTTACAGTTTCATACACTTACTTAAAGAGTACGAAAAATCTTTTTGAAGTATCTTTCATTTTAAATATAACATTAAAAAAACATTTTATATAATCATATTAAAAAAAAAAATAGATATATTATTAAAATTTTATTGTTATCAATAAAAACTAACATTTCTAATAGATTTCTATTTGTGTAATTAAATTTCTGCTCATTTATTTTGTACTGCAGCAAACAACCGTTTATTATATGTAGTATTATAGCTTGTATACTCTTAGATATTCTAAGAACGGTCATCAATGTATGAATCAAAGCGTCCACTAAATGTCCTTCATTAATTAGCAATGGAATCATTAGAAACACTTATTTTATCAAATTATGACCCTTTCATTACATCTCTTTTATTATGAATTGTGCTGCGTAATTGACTTCGAAATATAATGCGAGGCAGGCATAAATTGTTAAGGTATCTGAATATAATAATAATAATAATAATAATTCATTATTACAATGATCAAAAACCAGGAAGGAAGACTTGAATTAATCAACAAAGAACCACATATGGAAGTGATTTCTTATTATATATATATAAATGAAATTAAACACACACATATATATATATATATATATATATATATATATATATATATTATGTCATATATATATTTGTTTCTCTTTAGATCCGCTAGACAGCTTTTATGCAAAATGTAGAAAGCATTTCAGTTTATAATTACATTGAAAATATGAAAAAGTTATGAAATTCTTTCTTTTAAAGTTTAACATTTAATTTTTCTTTATTTACATTTTATCATAACCTTCAGTATTATCAACGAAAATTGAGTTTTCTAGTAGATTTTTATTTGTGTAATTACACTTAATCTTATAATATGTACTGCAACAACGTGTTTCATTTATCTATAATTTTTTCTGCATATCGCTTTGCATGTTCTTAGATATCCTAACAACGAGATTTAATGCATGAATGAAATTGTCTATAAAATGTGCTTCATTAATTACCAATGAAATTATTAAAAGCTCTTACTTCATTAAATTAAGACTCTTTCATTAAACGTCCTTTATTATGAATAGTGTTGCTTAATTTGGCTTTGATTTAAAAACAATCGGAGACAGGCATAAATTATTATGCAAAAGCATTAAAAACGGAATTAAAGCAGTTTATGAAATTCTGCATAAACAAAATCAGGGCATAAATAAAATATTTTTCTTCCTAGTTAAGATAAATTGCACAGCTTTTATTACGTCGTTCAAAAAGAATTTATTTTGTTTACATAAAAGTTATAAAAAAAAATATAAACACTTTTTTTAATTAAACTGTTTAAGAAATATTTTATCTAACAAGAATTTGTTTTTAAATATAACGTTGCAGATTTTTTAAATTAATTTTTATAAATTCAGATTCTGAATAATGAGTTTAAAAAATATTACAGATTAGTAAATTGATTTTTAAAAAATATTAAGACGGTTTGAAAGATTTAAAATATATTTTCAAACTTATTTTTTTTTTTTTTTCGTCATGTCTTAAGAAATAATATAAACCGTTACGTACTAGGGAAAAAATTTTTTCTTCAATGAAAAGGTTACTTTTCATTCTGAAAATTCAAACTTTCTGCAAAACTTATTAAAGAATTTGTTACAGAATCAACTAACTTTTCAACTAAATTTGTTGAGTAAAAGGTAATAATAATGTTAATCAAACAAATAAACAAAAAACTTAATAATTCGACAGCGTCAAAAAAATTAATCAAAATATTTTAAAATCATTATAAAATAAAATTTTAAATTTAAATATTTACATGAAAAAGGTCTTAGTAAATGGGTGAATTCATTAAACAGTTTCTGGAGTAATCAAAAAACACTGTGACGAATTTCGGTTATTAAAAATATTTAAATAATTCTTACATTTCTTATTTCACGCTGCAGTAAAAATCGTCATTTAATAATAATTTAAAGTATTTGTATAATTCTGAACTTTAATTTTCTCCACAGGGAGATACGATGCATGGATGAAAGGGTTTTCGAAAGTTTATTAAATTAACGAAGTAGTAATTAGTAGACACAACTTCGTGAAATTAAAATGACTTATTAAATTCCCTTAATTATAATAAGATAGCTTAATATAACTTTATGAAAGAATTATTTGCAATATTAATCTATTTGTAATTTCGAAGTCTAAAAATTTCAGTTAAAGGAACTTGAACAATGAAAGTCCTGTATATATATATCGTGACTGGTGTGTGAAATGTAATTGGTATTTACAGGTCTTTAAATTACTTTTATGTCTTTAGATTACTTTTATGTTCTTTAGATAACTTATTATTATTATTTAATATTGGCATATGCATGATGAATTTAATAATGTTAAAGCTATCAAGACGTTAGTTTTACTAGATTTTGTTTTTAAAAACGCAAGTTTAAATTTCCATAAAGTTTTAAATTAATTTTTATTATTCACGTGTAAATAAATATATTTCTTCTAATGTAAAAAAATGAAAATAAAATAAAAATAAATAAAATAACGTGCAAACATTTTGTATTTAACTGCATTAGCTTGATATTAAAGAATAAATAATTCAAGAGGACGAATGTTTTTCATACCATAATTTATGTGAAACTTGTTTTTGTGTACATTTGAAATAACATTTTAAATAATTCTTATGTCCCGTGTTTCACACTGCAGTAAAACTCTCCATTTAATATTAATTTTGAGTTTTGGTTTAACTTTGAACTTTAATTTATCCATAGCGTGACACGGTGCATGGTTAAAAGTGCTTTAATTAACATAGTGATAATTAAATGATCCTACTCCATTAAATTAAGATATTTTATTATATTACCTTGACAATGAATAAGATTGCTTAATACAACTTTATGGAAAAATGTTTGGCAAAAATAAACTATTAATAGATTTCGAAGCCTAAAAAATTCAGTTAAAAGAACTCGAACAATGGAAGCCCTCGGGATAAAATATTTTTTCGGATGTGAATGATGTGTGAAATTGGTATTTTTAGTTCTTTAGTTTACTCCTATGTCTAATAAAAAGATAAGGCCTTTATTTTATTTATTTACTTTTTATAAACAAAACGTTTTTCAATGTTTTATTGAATCAGATAGAAATTTATTCAAGCGAATTATTACGCTGTAGATTCGGAATTCTTGTACAGTCGGGGCAAAAAAAAAAAAAAAAAAAAAAACTCAACACTCAACGTAACTTCATTGGTAATCGATGTAGAAAAATGTAATAGGTGTCATTTGACGGGGAATTGGGAGTAGTTTAAGAAAATGAACTGAAATTTTGAATTGGGGGTCGTCTACATATTAAATCGCGCACCAACTTTGATTTTTTTCAATAGTAATGCCCCATTTTTATTTTATATTTAAATTCCTGGGATCGCGACAACGCAAAAAGTATATTGGTTGCATATTTTACTTATTTTTTCACAGAGTTATAAGCGTTCAAAGTTTGAAGGTGCTAATGTTAAATTTATATTTCAAACTTTTATTAATATCTTCACAAAAAATAACTTGATCGATATATATATATATATATATATATATATATATATATTACGAGATACAGTGAAGAAACCTAAACATAATCTATCATTACTTTTGATTCTGAAAAATATTTTTAATTCTGAAAAATATTAATAAATTCATATTCATAAAAATTATTAATTATGACCTATATTAATTTTTACATAAAATGAATCCTAATGCTGAAAAATATGGGTGTGCAAATTTTCAGCTCATTCCAGTTATTAATTTTCGAGATGTAAATAAATCTTTCATTTGGAGTGGTTTAGGGGGCCATCTCTTATAAAGTTTTGTATGAGATAACGAATCAAATCTTAAAAAACAACAAAGAAAATTAAACAAAATATTTTTATTTTTTACTAGCAGGCAACGGCCGCTTCGCTGGTCCCTATTTTTAAATGAATCACTATAATTACTGAATTCTTAAAATTGCATTAATTTTTATCACGTGAAAAAAAAAAAAAAAAAAAAAGAAAAGAAAAAGAGTAACAAAATCTGATTAGGAAAAATGTCGCACCGGTTTCTCACTGCCTTCGGAAAAAATTCCCGAAATGCTCTAACTCTTATTTCTATTATTTTCCCCCTTCGCGCCCCCCCCCCTCCGGCCTATCCTAATAATTTTACAAATTCGAAAATATCCGCAATCGATTTGTAATTATCGAAAGCCTCAATGTACCAATTTTGAACGATCTGACACTATTTTTATTTTTTTCCCCTCCGCTCCCCCACCCTTCCCGCCCCTCCCAATAATTTTAAAAATTCGAAAATATCCGCAATCGATTTGTAGGTATCGAAAATCTCAATGTACCAATTTTGAATGATCTAACTCTATTTTTTTTTTGCCCCTCCGCCCCCCCCCCCACCTTCCGGGCCCTCCTAATAACTTTACACTTTCGAAAATATCCCCATTCGACTTGCAGGCCTCTAAAATCTATCTGTACCAATTTTGAACGGCCTAACTGTATTTCTATTTGTTTTTGCCCCCTTACCGCCCCGCCCCCCTACCCGCCCCTCCTAATAATTTTACAAATTCAAAAATATCCGCAATCGATTTGTAATTATCGAAAACCTCAATGTACCAATTTTGAACGATCTGACACTATTTTTATTTTTTTGCCCCCCTCCCCTCCCCCCTTCTCGCCCCTCCTAATAAATTTACACAATCGAAAATATCCCCATTCGACTTACAGGCCTTTAAAACCTATCTGTACTAATTTTGAACGGCCTAACTGTGTTTTCTATTTGTTTTTGCTCCATAGCCCCTCCTCCTTGCTGCCCCACCTGGGGGCTGAATTTCTGAAATTCCAGAAATTGGTTTTTAGATAGTTGCATTAGCTATATTTTAGAGCAAAAATTTCACGCATATCTTTTTTTTTTTTGACATATATAGGATTATGCGAAATCACGTTTTACGCATGTGAAATCACGTTCTGCCCCCCCCCCCTCCGGCCCCCTTGGTGACCGAATTTTGAAAAATCCAGAGATTGGTTTTTAGACATTTGTGTTAGCTATATTTTAAAGCAAAATTTTTACGGATATCTGTTTTTTTGTTTGAGATATGAAGGATTTTGTGAAATCACGTTCTGGTACCCCCCCGCCCCCCTTGGTGACCGAATTTTGAAAAATCCAGAAATTGGTTTTTAGACATTTGTGTTAGCTATATCTTAAAGCAAAATTTTTACGGATATCTGTTTTTTTGTTTGAGATATGAAGGATTTTGTGAAATCACGTTTTGCCCCCTCCCCCCTTTGGGGGCGAATTTTGTAAAATCGCTTCTTAGTGGATGCCTACGTCATAGAAGGAACATTGTCACAAAATTTCATGCTTCTAGGTCTAAGGGTTTGGTCTGGGCGATGATGAATCACCCCCTCACCCACTCAGTCAGGAAGAACGATTTTATATATATAGATTTACGGGTCAAATTATATAACAACAACGTCAAATGCAAAGAAATGAAACAAAAATGATGATTTTTAGACATTAGTGTTAGCATCAAGAATTCCTGCTTTCTAAAAGCCCCGCCTTTCATCGTTCTTCAAAACAAAACAATACAGAAAAGAAAAGTAAATGCGACTTTGAGTATTCGTGTTAAACCCCTTATTTTATGTTGACAAAAATATACACAAGACAAGTGGTATTTACTTCATCGATTACTGGTGATAAATTCTAAATCCTTTAAACGAACACTAACAGAAAACAATCAACTAAATAGGCGGGGTTTACTGTTTAAAATAGAAAAATAGGTTGAATGTAAAAATTGTAAATTAAAAAAACCCGAATGGAATTGGAATGCAAGACAGACTTGTAAAATCGTTTCTTAACTGCCGTCATATTTAAAAGCGTAATCATTTGCTACATATATTGCTTTATTTTTATTTATTTACTTATTTATTTATTTTGTAGGGGGGGAGGGATTATTATTTTAAGGATACTTTAGTGTTTAAAATTTCATTAATATATTTTAACTTTATATATTTTTTCAAATATACTTTAACTTTTATAAATATATTTTAACACTTTTTGCGACCGCAGGATTTTTTCTTTTTGACAGTAAGATCCGCCTACGGGCGTTATTCTCTCAAAATAAAATATTTCAGAACAAATTTTCTGTATACACAATTATATTACAAATGGATATACATTATAATTATATTGTTTCTAATCAATATATTTCTGTCCATAATATATTTTATTGGAAAAATATGAACACTGGGTACACACTTAAGAAGAAATATGTAACACACAAATTACCAAAAAAAAAAAAAAAACGCCCACTGACAAAGTTACAGATTTCACAAATGACGTGAATCTACGTCAGCAGTCGCGAAAGGGTTAATTAAGAAATTATATTTTCATAGAAATTATAAAACGAATCGTACAGTTCCAAGGAGTTCAACTGACCCAAAACTGGTAAGTGCGATTAAAATTGTTTAATATTTACTTCATGAACCCATACAATAATTTATCCGAAAAGATTTAGTTTATGCGCTGTACTATATTATTTCATTTCGTATATTATGTTACACCTACGAAAGAAAATTTAAGCTTTATTGGTGATCAGTACAACCATAATAGACAATTTTATTTGAAAAATATTGCACTTTTTTCAAAGAGTACTGTCTGGACCAATCGCAAGTGTAATTTATTTAAATAGATCTAGAATTATCTAAAAAAGTACTGAAGTGTATGTACAAATCTAAAAAACTGAATTCAGGATAATTAAGGAACTGGAAAAGGGTCTATGTTTTTATAAATTTTTATAATATAACAACTTTTTATTTTTCATTTATTTAATTGATTAAATAAGGGATTAATAAAGGGAAATCTCTTTTTATTTTATTGTATTTGTTTTATTTATCGGAAAAGATGATAAGAAGGATTAAATTTATGAAAGGATTAAACACATTAAAATTTAAGTTTAATTAAAATCGACTTTTTATTTATTTTCTTTCAAAGGAAAATCTACATTTTCTTTTATTTATTACATTGTTCGAAATCAAATAGTAATATACAGCAAAACTATTCGAGCGCTAGATATTCGAGCGTTTTCCTATATAAAAAAGTATACTTAATACTGCTTTGTTAAATAAATCCTTGTCGAGTTATATTCTTAGTCAGTCTAAGAACATGATTCGACAAGGATTTATTTAACAAAACTATATTAAGTGTACTTATATATATATATATATAGGAATTATTACTAGCGCTCAAATAATTTTACTACTGATTGTAGTGTAAAGAGTGGGAGCTATAAAATACGTGGTTCAAAAACTAAAATATTCAATAGATGCTGAGGTACAGCTACCTTTAAAATAGTAATTCTTGAATAATAGCAGCTTCACCTGTCGTCGATAATTATCCAAATTGAAATGTCCGGGAAAAACGTTTCTTCAGGCAGTGTGGAACCTCGACCCAGTGCAGTAGGATTAGAGAAACGCTGCCGTAGTCAGCGGGTTTAGAGAATTTCAATGTAATATTTTTTAAACTTTTTTATTTATAAAGTGATTTAAAAAAGAATAGGGATTCAATTTTTTTGAAAATTCATTTAAATATAGCGACCAGCGAAACTTGCTAGTTTATAAATAAAAAAAAGTTAAATAAAAATTATTTTGCCTATCGCTTTAAGAATCAATACAATATATTATCATTCTTCAAAATTTAAATAATAATTGAAAATTATACTTTATATTTTGGATTAATATACATTCATTTTATTATTTTCCCGTTAAAAAGAAAATTGATTCGGTACAGACTATTTTATTTTTTTACATTTAATTACATTTAATAACATCTTTGTCATTTGAATTCATAGCTTTTTAGCACTTTAATAGATCAAAATTAGAAATAATTTTGCAGTCAAATACTCCAATCTGGTAAAAACACAGTCTTCTTAAAAAATATTGCATGTTTCATCATTGCTTTTTTTTTTTTTTTTTTTTTTTTTTAATAACTTGATATAAAGGACAATTTTAATATTAAGATGAAACGTTGTAAAAAAAAAACTGATAATTAATTTAGAATTTTGGTTTAATTTTCATTTTTTGCAATTAATATTTACTATTGAGAATTATTATGATGCGTAGTGTTCATGCCAACATGGCGACATTTATTGTCTGAAAACAACAAATGTCGCCAGAAACGCTGATAGGAATGACAAATTTGTCGCTTAAAATATTTTTAAGTACTTTTTTTTTTTTCTATTTTCTATTTTTGTCTGCCTTTTAGTAGAAAATTAATAAAATATATAAATATATTTAAATGTCTACAAAATATCTGTTATTTCTATTTATTTATTTATTTATTTATTTTTACTTTTGAGAAATTGAAATCCTTGTATTTATAACAAACTTCTAACTCTAACTGTCTTTCTTTGTTTAGAGTAAACATTGTTAATAGTACAATAGTTGATTTCAAAGTGTTTTTTTTTTTTTTTTTTTTCTATCTTCAGAGTTCTGTACTAGTGTTACTTTTAAAGTGCTATATTGAAATGTTTATTTCAAACTGCCTAAATGTTTTAACTATAATTTGGTTTTTTATTGCAATTTCAGAGAAAGAAAATCGACTAATCGCCAGTTAGTGGTCCTTACATACAATTACATCTATTCTTTTAAATTATCATTCAGACTTATTTAATTTTTTTCCCCAATCACGGGTGAAATTTATTAATTTTCACAATACACTGCTGCATTGTGACGCTCTTTTTCTGTTAAATCATCCCTTTTATATTATTTTATTCATTACTTTAAACCAAAGATAAAAATTCATTTTCTTTATTTCAATAAATAGTTTTAGCAATGGCATCAGTTTACAGCGTTATTTTCCATAAACTTGGGATTTTGATATTAAAATGTCTACAAACGTGATTCAAAATTTTATGACAAGCTTTCTTAAAAATAATAATAATAATAATAATAATAATGTATTCCTTGTGGCACTAAATAGAGCAAAAGATCTGTTATGCAATGTTAAATTGATATATTTTGTAAAAAAAAAAAACAAAAAAAACACGTACATATTATTTTTTCCATACGCGGAGAAAAATATATTAACTAAAATATTGAAATAATATATCTCTGGCTTCAACAGTTTACACAGTTGATATATAATACAGTTAATCTGTAGATGCTTTCTTCTTCTTTATGCATACTTGATTGCAAGAAATTTTAAATAAGTTTCTAAAAATCTTTCTACTTTTTCATGTAAAATACATTTCTTTTTCTTCTTAACGTTTTCATTATTCACTTCATTGGTATAAGAACTAATGTAATAAACTGATCTTCTTCTAGTCTTCTGCAAAATTCCCTTTTATAGAAACTGAATTGTATTGATATCTTGCATTTATCAAATTTAAATATATATATATGTATATATTGTTTTCACAATTTTAATTATTATCTGCATTCACTTATTTTCGCTTCCTAGCATTTTAATGATACCGAAAGAGAAATAGTTTGATAGGCATCCATTATAAATAGCGTCCGGTGTAGACACATCGTCTGATTTTAAATTTTGCATTTCTAAGCCACATTTGCTACGAAATAATACTATGTTACAAAAGAAGAAACAGTTTTAAAGGCAATATTTTAAATTTGCTTAAAATGTGATCTACTTATAATTGCATTCAATATCAACGTTTCTTTCCTGCCATTAACATAGTATGAAAGAAGAAATGAATTTTATATCACGAGTAGGATGTTAAAATTATTAGTTAATTTAATCTTTACTTATCAATACTCGTTTCTTAGAATTAGTACAATAAAGGACATAATTTTTCTGACAAATCCTTAGATTTGTTAAAAATTCTTATTTGATTCCCCCCGTACTTATTACCCATTAAATACTATAATATAGAAAGAAGAAATAATTGCAGGCAAATATCCTATCTTTGTGACAACGCGTTCCTTATTTCAATTAAATCAATTAAATAGTGCGTAATATAGCCCAATATGCCAAGTAAACAGGAAAAAAATGGGTAAATAAAATCAGGTATTTCAAGTAAAAAAAAAAAATCATCATCATCATCATCATCATCTTCTTCTTCTTCTTCTTCTTCTTGCCCTTCTGTTTGGTATTCTTCATCATTTTTTTGCACGTAACCGCAATTCACGAAACAATTTTCTTTATTACTGAACAGGTTACTTCCTGCCATGCTGAAATGACAAAAAGAATGGATGGTTTGGTGACATGGCATCACAATTTCGATCCTCCATGCAAATGGGAAAAAGAGTTATTTTAGGAGGAAAGAAGTAATTCTAGTTTGTATGCCTTATGGAACCGCTTGACCTTCAGGAGAAAACTTTTACAAGGTCAAGTGCAAAATTTTACAACGATGAATGCGGGAAAACGACTTTTAGGAGCACGATACACGCGGGTTTCGTTAACGTTATTTAAGTACAATTTGTGCAGGGACCATAGAAATAAAATGATCAAGGCGGGAAAACAATGGCTGGGAGAACGATAGATCAGGATTTCACTGTATAAGAAAAAATATTAGTTCATTATTTTTACTAACATATCGCACTGTATTCTCAGTATCCTCTCACATTTTAAACAGATTCGCCTGATCAAATAATGTCATATTGCGAAAACTGAGGCTTTTTTAGGAGGATTTCCAATGCCCAACGTCTGACGGTCATTCTAGTGAATGTCGGCTGTCACATTGAGCATTTATAGTCTTAATTACGTTGTTGAATGTACTGCACTACTGTAAAAAAGTAATATTTATAATTAAAGCGCCATCTGATGAAAAAAATTTAAATTAATTTGCTAATAAATCTTTTGTTACAAAAAAAAAAAAAAAAAAAAAAAAATCCCATGTCTTTCTAGCATTGCAGTGAAAATTGCATAGTGCTACGGTCAATACTTTTTGACTGATATATTTTATATTTTTTCAGTGACTTTTGATCACCTGGTATATTTTTTGTAGCATTAAAAATATTTTCAATGTAAAATTAGTATTTTGCCGTATTGGTATTTCAATAAGTATATTTTTAATGTATTGTCATATCTGAAGAATATTTTTATTGCTGTTAAAATGTGTCTTTTTTATTGAATATTATTGAGTAATTCTGAATTAAATATGTATTATATGCGAAATATTTAATTCAATATTTTTAACCTTTAACTTAATTCTTATGAAATAATAATAATAATAATAATAATAATAATAATAGTATTAAAAAAAAAAAAAAAAAAAAAGGAAAAAATGATTATTAGTGTTCGAACATAATTAAAAAAAATATTATATTATCATATTACATAAGTATTCAATTGTATTATAAATTTAATTAACTTTGTCATTTATATCGAAAAGCAGTATAAGGAATTTTAATATACAGATTGCTAAACAAATATTGAAGAACAAACACTAGGTTTATAAGATAAATATTAAATTTATTTTGCGATGCTTAGAATGATTATAATATGTTTTGATTTCATTGTGATTAAATTTACATATACCAATAAAAACGCTAATTCAATATTTACAAAGACAAATATTTATTTTATGATTTTTTTTTGAATAATTATTCTCACAAATATTTTCGTTTTACTCTTTTATCACTTTAATTTTAATCTGATCGCAAGATACTTAAAAAAGCGAAATTGCATAAAATGTTTGAATTTCTATCAAAGAGGTATCAAAAATATTTTTTTAACTGTGCAAAATAAGGGCAAGAAGCTTGATATAATATTTTTAAATAATTGTTTGCTCAGATAGTTGTATTTTATTTATTTAATTATTTAATTATTTTTATGATAACTCTGTCGCATATAACATTTTTGTAAACAAGTTAAATAGGTGAAAATGTATATTTTATTTATTTTAGTTTCTTTCTTTCCTTTTTTTATTTCTTTTTTTGTAAATCTGAAAAATGGTGTTTTTCCAGAAAGTTTTTTAAAACTTAACCCTTTCGCTACCAGCGTCACATATATGTGACGATCCGATTTTCTTACCTGAGCCCCGTGTCACAAATATGTGACGGGTGTTCATTATCAGTTTATGATAATTGTTTGCATCAAATCGTGTCGCACACAGATGGGTTATGTTATAAAACAATAAAATAGATACAGGATGTTATTGGTTTTAGTTAGAACGTTATAGATGCATCCCACAAAAATAAATGACAATTGGTATCATATTTAAATAGTAAGACGTCTGGGCTGTGGTGGCGGTTTTTCTCCTGAGGCTCTGGTAGCGAAAGGGTTAATTTAACTTGTTATCATTGATAAGATTACGGTGTAAATTTATATTTTGAAGGAAATCTTTGTGATATACATATTTACATAAATGCATTACACGAATTCCGGATATTCTGCAGAACTGAGTGGCAAGGGTTCCGCAGATAAAACAAATCGCTGATAAACCGCAAAAAGGCTGAAAATGAGGGAGCAAATGAGATAAAATATATTCTAATTAAAAAACTTGATTGAATTGTATATGATAAAAACCGTGAAAATATTCACAGTTCAGTAAAAATATTTGTATTTTATACATTAAAAGATTTAAAACAATAAATATAAAAGTGCGCTTACGATGAAGCCAAGATACAACCTGTAACCTAATTCTTGCATAAAATTTAATTAAACAGTACCACACTTTACTGTACAAAAATAAAACAAAAACAATACATAGTTCTTTACATTTACATTTTTTGAAAAGAAAGAAAATAATGAAAAAAAAAATTGTTTTTGTTTCTTAAAAAAAAAAAAAAAAAAAAACCTTTTTTATTTTGCGTTTTTTTGTTCTTACCCTTTTCTTGTACGTGCGAATAATCCGCAAAGTATATAAACCGCTGGCGGATAATTGAGAGTTTACTGTGTTTTAAATGAGCATATGCACATGCAATTAGACCTTTGAATACATTTGATTAACTCTTATAGATTTTAAGTTATTCTCTTTTAATGTAAAGTTAAAAAAATTATATATATATAAGTAACAATTAGACCTAAATTAAAGCAAGAAGAAGTAAAGGAGCTCATTATCTCGTTCCTTATATTGTATTGAGAAATAAATCCCTTAGAAACGAAAATAAGATATTCACGACTTTATGTGACATTTCCTAAGAATAAATGTTTCTCTACCCTCATTGCCTCGTGTTAACTTCCCGGTATTAAATCTTTAAGTCAACTGTTTAATTTCCTTCTGTTTGTACCCTAAACTTTTCACGAGCTCCCATTTTTCACGATGAAGAACTGCTTGTCTGTTGACAAGAACTAAGTGGATGAAATTCCTTAAAGACTTGTCTTTAAAAGGATATAAACGTGATTTAATTTCATCAGTGTCGTTAAAGAGACAGATAATTTAATATACTAAGAGGTTGTTCAATCCTTCTTTTCAGATGTCAGAAGTTATGTGATAGTTAAAGTGTGATAGTTTATATGCGTTTATTATATTCTTTTACATACATAAAAAGAAGGTATTACATACGGGGAGAATTTTGATCTCCCGTTTATAATGGAATTACATGTTTTGAGATATCCGTAACATGATTTGACCATTTTTAGAAAATGTCTGTTTGTCTCTATGTGTGCATGTGTTAGCCAAATATTTTGGACGTTTCATAGCATGAACCAAGGACCGCAATTTAACCAAACTCGAGATAACTTGATATTTGATTAGACCCTTATATTGGTGAGATTAGCTTTTGGGATATACATCAGGGGTCGATCCAGGTTTTAATTTTTGGGTCCCTTTTTTGTGAAAAACAAAATATTTTTGTGAAATTTTTATTTATTTTTGTGAAATATAAAATATTTTTGTGAAAAAGTAAAATACTGTGCAAAATTTTTCGTTTTTACAATCATTTTATGTAATGTTTAATATCAGGTTAATAGTTTTGTTGAGCCAAATTAAGGCTTTAATTAAAAATAATACTGAAAACATGAAAACATTTAATAAAAGGATCATTTTTATTAAAAAAAATCTTGTGAAGGGACTCATTTTATGAATTTGAATTTTGTGAAGGGTCCCTTTTCATGGATTTGAATTTTGTGAAGGGTCCCTTTTTATGAATTTAAATTTTGTGAAGGGTCCCTTTTTATGAATTTGAATTTTGTGAAGGGTCCCTTTTTACTATGGGGAATTTTGTGAAGGGGCCGCAAAAGGGACCCAAATTTTGCCTGGATCGACCCCTGTACATTCCAACATATAGCGCTGCTGAGCTGCGATTTCTCTCATTAAAGGAAGAGCTATATCTCAGCTTTTTTAGTGTATAAAAGCACTAAATTTGGTATGAGAGATGAATATTGTGTAAAACTATACTGATTTAATTTGGGTTCATATCTATCAATAGGTGCGCTGCTGTACCATATTATTTTCTGTTAATGTGAAGGCTATATCTTAGATACTGTGATATATAAATGTACTAAACTCGGTGTATGAGATATATATTATAAAAAATTACGCTTATTAAATTTCGGTGTACATCGGCCGATAGGTGGCGCTGATATTATTATCAGCAATATTCTAAATAGTTGCATAGCATCATCTATTCGTGAAAATGGTATCAAACTGTATATATAAAATATTAATTATGATAAGCTAAGTTTATTAAATTCTTGTGCACGCCAAATGTAGGCGTTTCCTTTATATAGAATTATATTAAAGAATGGTCACAGCATACTAAGTTTTTGAATATGTAAAACCATGAATTTAAAAATTTTGCGAAAAAATTCAATTAATTAGCTGAATTCTGATTATTATCTCTTCTAAATCACATAAAATGTTTCAAAATAAATATTTTATGCTTTTTTTTTTGTTATTATTAACAAATTTACAATATTTAGAAATATGTCCTATGTTTATTTAATATGTGATGGCATGGCTCCGGACAACCCCTAGTCGCGAAGTCGCCAGTTGGCCAAAGCATAGCTACAGTTCGACATTAAACCCACTCCACTCCACTTCTGTTTATTTATACTTTCAGTAAGAATGTATATTCTTGGAGGAATGCTTCAAAAGCAGATATGTTTAGAAAAACTTGAAGCCAAAATTGTAACCGTCGAAGTCATTAAATAACATAGCACTAGCCAATGTTTTGGTAGACTCAATATGACTCCTGTGGTAGCGCTGTTACAGCGGCAGCCATCTTGAATAGACATCAGTTAATTTTATTTGCTGTGCTTGCTGATACGTCGTATGCCATTTCCTCTTGTACAAATCCTCCAGGGTTACACTCTTATATCACTCTTTATCCTTAATTTTTGTAGGGGCCGCTGTAGCCCAGTCGGTAGAGCACCGGGCTCGTAATTGGAAGATTGCGGGTTCGGTACTCGAGCTGGCCAAAGACCGTCGTGTACACTAATGGTGGCTCGTGGACATAAAATCTGTCGTGGCAGCAATGTCCTCCCTATCCCCATAAAAAATTATACCTCTGAGGGTCACTGAAGCGGGAGAGCCATCCCTTCCGTGGAGGATCAAAATCGCGATGGCATGTCTCCGGACCACCTCTAGGGGTGAGTCTCAAACCGTCGTCAATTGCCCATTGCGTAGCACTAGTGCAACGTAAAACCCATCCAACCAACCTTAATTTTTGTATAATCACAATGGCATCTGTAAATTTAATTGTTGTGAAATCACTTTGTGTTTATGATGCTGTTTGTTCTTCAATGCACTTTACTTACTAATATAACTTTGAAGTTTAGAAAGCATTAACAAAAAAAAAATAGTGTTTTATCACATTCATTTTCCATTAATTAGCTATGGTATATTAACGTAAAATATATTCATTGCAAAATTAAGAATTAACAAAAGATATTTTTTTTCTGCTGATAATTGTTCCAAAAATTACATTTTTGATAGTTTTTTGTTTGTTTATTAACACAAAACTTAAACATATTGATTCGCAACGTGTTCATTTGAAGTACATCTATTGTAAGTTTAATGAAGTTCTATTTTTAGATCTATTGCTTCGTTAATGAATAAAGGGATTCTAAAAGTTTTGTAAATATTTGCCCCCATCAAGTTTATGAAAAGCCGTTTTATTGATTAACAATCAGATTCAGAAATGACATCGATTCGAAATTATCCTGTTATGTATATTGAGTAAAGCTGACGAATTTAGTGGATTTGAGAGGTTGATACACTTTGTTGATAGTAAATTAGTAAAATTAACTTATGACGTTAAACCACTAGGTAAAAATATTAGTAATCAATTGAATTGTTATTAAGCTGTCATGTGATTACATTATCGATTTATACATACTGATGATTTTTTAAATAATTACTCATGTTACAAATATGATGCTATCAAATGTTTGGTTGAAATTTTCATGAATTTAGTGGAAAATACCAAATAGATATTAAGCTTTTTACAAACTTCCAACTGTACGTTGTTATTTCGAATACAGTGATCTATTGTGAAGAATAAGGTTTGCGAGCCATACTTTATGTCAGGTGTGTCATACTTTAACCATGCTTTCAGTCAGGTGTGATACATGCAAAATAAGCAAACACAAAAATAAAGTTCAATATGCATAACTTCATAAAAAATAGAAAAAAGAGCTACTACTACTTGATATACATATTATTATACAAAATTTTTTACCAATTTATTATAAATCACATCTGTTATTTAATGATATACATGAATTACGTAATAGAACATTCTAAATACTGACATTTCATTTAATTTTTAAATTTTCAGTAGTAATAGCAAATGTTCACAAAACAGCCTACAAATTTATGCTTAGATACCAAATTTTAAACCGAAAATTAGAATTATTTCTTTTGAAAATTTTATTCTTTTGTAATACTGAACTACTGTTATATATTTATATTTTAAGCTGCATAAATTTTTGTGTTTTCTTATAAAAAAAAAATAAATAAAATCTTATCACAATCAAATTTTGCATGAATTAAATACTTAACACGTTGAGCGCCACGCAAATTCTTAAAATCTATTAAAATTCCATAATGATTCCTCCGGTAATAAATGAAAAATAAGCAAATTTTTAATACATTTTCAATCATTAAATGTAACATTTTTAGTTTTATATCCTATTTTATATCCGCCACCGATGGTTGACGCGGCTTTATATCATATTTGACACTGTCAGCCACCGATGGCTGACATGGCGCTCAACGTTTTAATTTTTTATTGGTACTGCTTTTACTTTCGGGGTAAAACTTTCACTGAAATGTTTGAAATATAACATGTTCTGCACACTCCTAAAGTTTCAAGATGATTCCTTTAGTACTTAGAGATATATGACAAAATGTTTAGAATCTAGAATGGCTGACATGGCGCTCAACTTGTTAATGACTCAGACATAGATATCTCAGTTTTGCCCATGCAACTACCAAGCTTTAAGATATGTATTATAAATTGCAAAATTCGTGATGCAAAATATTTGGAATTAAGTTAGAAAATATTAGAAATAAAAAAATATCTATTCCAAGAAATTTTTGAGTATTTCCGACACATTTCTTCTTTTTTTTTACTAAAGAAAAGTAAGAAAAGTATTTATTTTTTAACACAAAAAACAAAATATTTGTTTAGGAGATTATTTAAAAAATTTTCATTTGCATTTAAATATGTTCTTATTCGATGCAAAAACCGGATTTCAAATTTAAACGAAATTTGTAATTAGCTTTTATATTAAAAATAAAATAAAAAACTCATAAACTAATCTCAGAATCCCCCCGAAAGTTTGTATTTAAGTTTATTTAAGAGTATAGCTTATATTATTGCATCAAATTTATGAGATTATATGACAAAAAAGTTTTCATCTTAGTATGTAGACAGCTTTCTAAGATAAATTAAAAATATTATTAAAATAAATACCGTAATTTCGCGTATATAACCCGCGGTGGAAGATAACCCGCTCCATAAGAAATTTATTTAAAAATAATTGTAACCGAAAGATACCCCGCACCTCTAAAATCGCAAGGTCGGCAATCGCTGTTTATAATTTCAAT
This sequence comes from Salticus scenicus, assembly GCA_963930645.1. Taxonomy (NCBI): domain Eukaryota; kingdom Metazoa; phylum Arthropoda; class Arachnida; order Araneae; family Salticidae; genus Salticus; species Salticus scenicus. Next base: position 189,484,445 of record OZ005650.1, read on the forward strand.
ACTAATTGGTATTATTTCAATAATAAGTAGGAAAAGATACAAATAATAAAGAAATATACAACTAAATATAAATAATCTACAAATATATTTATTTACCTATAATGAAAAAGCAAATCATTATAATTTAGTATTAATCTTTCTCTCTATATAAATTACTATAAACTGGAGTAACTTTTATTGATTAACACCTTTATTCAATTTATAAGAATATTATAGATTAATAATAAATTTAGTTAAAAAATTCCTTCAAATCCGTCGAAATCGGATTCTTCCGTATCAGAATTAAAATGTTGCAATATTGTTTGGGACAGATCGTCTTCATCATCCTTATTATCCTCCTCATCAAGTTTCTTTTCACTGTCCTCAATTTCATTCTTATTATACGTTAATAATAAAGACTTCTGAAAAAAAATTGAGACTGGTGTCGATTTTGCCCTTGTTCGCGATAGATACCCCGCACTGGATGATAGCCCGCAGGACATACAAAGTCAGTTTTTTTTTTTTTTTTTTTTTTATAGATTACCCGCGGCTTATATACACGAAATTACGGTAAATAAATAAATAATAAATAAATACTTTATTCTAAACTTTTTAGGTGCCTATTCAATTTTTTAAAACTATTATTGGTGGCAAAATCAGAAAAGACTATTTTTCCTTTTTCAGTTCCTTTCATATTATTGGTATGGGAAACAGGTATTCATGGTATTGGTATTGGGAATAAGCCGATTGACTGCACTGGGGTCCTAGGCCTAAGGGGAAGTGTTCTCTGTGGGGTATCTTTCTAAGGGACCCTAGCCCGTATTTACGCAAGTTTCGGAGAAAAACATGGAAAACTTCGAACGGCTAGGTCGACGAGCATGACCTAGGATCGAACCCGGCACCTCACGTCTACCAGCTTCGAGAAAAAAAATCTCTCGGCTGCTAATGTGCCGCAAGTATTCGTGAAAATTTCTTTAAAAATGATTTTTACACATTCTGAGGTATGATGATTCCGAAAATCAGAAAATCAATATGGTGTCTGTCTGTACCTTAATCAATTTGTTACTGCATTAGTTTGTTAATTTATTAGTTAGTTTATTAGTCTGTGTGCAGACAATATCTCAAGAACGAATGATCATAAAGAGGTCGGACCAATTTTAAAATGTCACTTATAAAATTGTTGAGAATGCTATTGATTTTCAACATTGTTATTTGAAAACTTCGTAAGTTATTCGAAGTTTACGATTTTCTTAAAATTGTAAAATAGGGTAAAATTTTGCCCAAACATGCATTATCAGGATTTTTTTCATAGTAAAAATATCGAACGAGTTTTTAAATATCATTTATGATACGCGAAAATTACTGAATACCTATATTCTATTTTAAAAGTTTAATAAGTTATTTATAATTAAAGATTTTCATAACATGGCACAAAATGGCAATAATTCCCATACTTTGCATTATGAGGATTATACTTTGGGGATAGTTTTGAATTACATGAAAACTTACGAAACTGACCCCAATAAATAAATCAACGAAAATTAGGAATAGGTATGTGTATCAAAGCGGTGGGAGCCTAGTGGGTAGGACATCTCAATCTGCAAACTTTTGTAATGATCGACCGAGTTTATTTTTCGTAGCATGAGTGTAGAAATTTATATAATAATGTAGAAATTTAGAAGCAAAGATATATTATAGTGAACTAAACAGTCTTCCCATACCAACTAGTTTTTCTTTTTTTTATATTTCTTTTTTCTTTTTTTCCATACGTGACTATGTAATTTAGTTTATTTTCGGCATATAACATTGTGATAGAGTTTAATTAATATAACAGATTAATTAAAATATAATTCCGCAAGTTTTCAATGTCGAGAAATGATGAGGAAAAAGCATTTATTTAACATTAAACATATTGTCAATTGTATTGTGTAAAAATATTGCAAATCTATAACTATGAACCGGCATGTTAAATTTTATATCACGTTGTCTAAATGGTTTAAAACTGGTGATTGAATAAAAGTTAATATTATTACAGAGAATTCTAAAAAATATTTCGTAGCAAATGCAAAATACGTTTTTTTTTTTTTTTTTTTTTTTTTAAGCCAATTGGTTGCATATGCAGCGATAATAAGACATATTAAAATTTTTTAAAAAATAAAATTTATTTCAAACTGTACTAAAAACTTCAATTAGGTGGATGTGGATAATAGGAATGTATGTAAAATTTCATCCCTATCGGATGATAGAAAGTTGTTTATAATTCGAAAACAAATTTTGAACTGGAGTTGGGGGCCCAGATTCCCAAACACCCCTCCTAAGTGCGTTACTACTTGGACATATATTGTTGTTGGAATTATACATGTATGCAAGTTTTCATCTCAATCAGATGATAAGAAATGGATAAAAATTCAATTATTAGATTTGGCCCACACATATAAACAGCATACGAAATTAAATAAAAGCGTGTAAAAGTGACTTAATTTAAATTAGTGCTTATGAGCTATGCTAGATTGACAAGACCGAACAATGTTATGCTGAACTCGTCATGAAGTGTCTGGAATTTTTAAATGAACAAAATAGAAAATAACATTTAATGTAAATCTATCATGGATGAGTAAAAAATGATTTATTTAAGTTCCGAATGCTAGAAGAAGCAATCGGCAGACATTGGTAAAGTAGTAACGTTCGTTATTTTCAATACATAAAGTTAAAAAAAATCTTGCTAAATTTTTTTTTAAACGTAATGTTTGCTTAGTTATGATTTTTTGAAATAGATTTCAAATATTACTATCAACTATGCCTCGTACAATTTGTAAATAAGCACATACTGGATGCCTACGTGGATCTCTATTATCATCCTGTAAATATGTAATTCAACGTTTACCATGTCAGCATGCTACCTGCTAACATCGTTTCTTCCCTTTGTAATAAATCCCAACTTCGCTCAACTGATAAGCAGAAACACACAAATGCCAAATTAATTTGAAACCTATTAATTTCAGGATTTAAATTTGTACAGATCCTCTGTCCTCTTGAGGATCTTGGATTTTATAACCCACCTCGGGGGGTTTTGCTTTGCTTCGCAATGCTTGATGATAGGTTCTTCTATTCCTGTTAGGTAGAGATAACAACTATTGCAGATGAAACAAAATATCAGTAAAACATTTTGTGTACGGTAAAACACACTGCTTCATAAAAAGGAAAATTTAAAATAATTTTTATTTATCTAAAAATGAGAATATTTTTATTTATTAATCGCGCAAAATTGTAAGTTATTTGATTTAATACAGTATTTTTGAACAGTAAAATAACCCAGACTTTTTGACATTTGCTGAACGATACAATGTATAAGTAAATATCGATCGAAATCAGTATTGCTCTTTAGACGTGAGAAAATGTGTCTGATGCAAACAGACCATAGGATATTTCTTGACATTGAAGGGAGAAATCGTAAATAAGTGATATTAATGTTTGCCGAAATACTTTTTATTTTATTTTTTTTATTTTATGTTTTTCTATAACACTGAAAGGTTTTATGCATGGTTAAGTAAAAATATATAAATAAACTTATCAAAGAAAATTTGTAGTGAATGTTATTTAAAATTTATTATTATTACTGTTTATACTTTTGTTTATTTATTTATTTTTTGTTCTTTTCAACTTACAAGTTAATTTTTAAAGCGATCTTAAAAATAATTTCATTTCAATTATTAATCTTCAGACTCTTATTTACCAGAAATCTGCATAAATACAGACTCAGAAGAATTTGAAAAATAAAAAAGTACACACGACTCTTCTTCTTAGGTTATGCATATTATAAAAAAATTTCCAGCTGAAACTCTATTTATTTTCTGTAAGAAAAAAAAAAGCTTTTTCTTGGCGATTTATCGCTTATTTGGCGACACAATGAAATTTCAAGCAAAGCGGTTCGCAGCAAATAATCATTCAAGAAAAACTTCTTTTATATTCTTCATATTAAAATAATTAGGTTTACTTTAAACAAATACACTTTCATAACTACGATCTTATCATATATAAATATGAAAATTGGAATATATCGATCATATTATACAACATTTAATTTAATGCAAAAATTTAACTACATTTAAATTTTATTAGAGTTTTGTGTGTTACAACTTAAAATAAAACAATGGCGGCTCGTACACGGAAAATTGGTGAAGAGGCACACTGTATATTTTACGCTGTATTCATTTATAGAATATAAATAAGTATTTTTAGTTGAGTTAAGTTAAGAGCATGCTTAGTAAAAATTATGATTAAAAATACTTAAATATTATTTTTGAGTTCTTCACCTATTTTCGGTTCACGAGCCGCCACTGAAATAAAACAACATATATATTAATAAAAACTTACAAGTTAACATGTAAAGCAATAACATTTGATTATGTAAGTGTATGTTCAAGGAACACCGGTTAAAAACTATTCTATTAGAACAAAATTTAAATTGTTTAAATTGATTTCTTAGTTAAAATTAAGGCCCCACTCTCAGCATAGTTTACACATTAATCTAAAAAATATACAGTTTTCATGCCATTAACTTTTTGTTACATGGATTGGATAAATTGACCAAAATACTTTTGCAGCTCTACGTGCTAAAATAATTTAAACAAATTTAACACATTTTTATGACTACGATTTTGAGAAATATGTATTAGTTGTTAGTTTATATTTTTTTTAAACTAATTTTTAATGAAAAATTTGAAGAGTTAAAAACTTTAAGCACACATTAAGTTTAATTCGGAATGAGAGAAAGAGTGTCACCGATCCTTGGATTAACCCAAAATGCATACGCATTTGTATGAGCAAACTCATTGATATTGAAATATGATTACTTAGAAGATGTGACACTATTCACCACTGCTTCAATTTTCACGTGCGAAGAATGACTGTAGAGCTACACACTTCAAACCTAAACAGTAATCCACTGTCCCCCCCTCCCTCCCCCCCCAAAAAAATGGGGGGGGGGAGATGGGGAGGGGGAAATTATTATAATTATACTGAATTTTGGTTTAGAAAATGCTTTTTCATTTATTAAGGGTATCTTTTATGAAAATATTAATATATTTTGCGAAATGTATTCATTAAATAAATAAAGATCCATAAAAATGAATTAGAAACAGTAAGATAACTAACATCGTAAAAAGGAATTAAGATATTGTTTAAATAGTTACAATTGTTTTTAATTTGAGTTCCAAAGACAGAATGCACAGGAATTTCGAAAAATATCTAACCAACAATATGGGTATTTATTTAAAAAAAACTATTATTTTCAACTCATAACTTAAATAAATTTTTCAGATTGTAAAAGAAGATCTTAAAGTTAAGTAATATTATCAAAAAAATATTTGCAACTTGCAAAACATCTATATGACTGAAATTTAAATGTTACTTGTAGGTTAAAAAGAAATTGTTTTTAAAGGTTAAATAAATAAATAAATAAATAAATCTGTAACAAGCCACTTAAGTATATTATACAAGATTATATAAAAAGTAATCATCTATTTCACCGGACAATTTTAAAGTTATTCAGTATTATGCTATAAAGTAAATATTTGTTTAGCAAGCAATTTTAAAATGAATTAAAATTGCTTGCATTTGGTGAGAAAAAATGTTTTTTAACAAATAGCACGATATCTTCTTCTTTTCGAGACAAATACTTTATTTATTTATTTTATTTTAATTATTTTCATTTCATTTCGTTTATTTTTTTTTTTTTTTTGGTAGATTTTCTACTGGGGTTCATCAGATAAATTTGTCTTATCTTAAATTTTCGACATAACCACATATAACAAAATTGTTTACAAGTTATTAAAATTATGAGTTTTAAAGAGACTTTCCTTGTCAGATACTCTTGTTTAAATTTTCTATTAATAAACTTATGATAATAATATAGAAATACTGGCATAATTCTAGAATTGTCTTGAATGTAATGTTACTAGAGTAGAAGCTTAGTTACATAGTAGCATAAAAAATCCAATTGCATTTAATATTTAACAAATATTGCCATATTAGTAGAAGTTGATCCAATGTAATTCCAACACTTTGCTAATTTTGAATAATTATCAAGAAACAACATTAATAGTACCTTACAATATGATACACGACGATTTGTTTAATCTTCATTTTAATTTTTAATTTTAATTAAACTCCGATTCAGCCATCTTATTTCAAAATCATGCAAAGAATCTAACATGGTAAATAAGCTACACTGTAGCTTAAATTAAGTAGATAAATAATAAAAAAAGAATTATCAGAACAGGCAACTTTTATTTTTAAACTCTGTAGATTCATGCATTCTAAACGCTACGTCGTAAATTATATGATTTGGTAATCACCGGACCAGATATTTCATATACACCTGGACGAATTAGGAAGAGTTATGGATAATAAACGTCAGTATGTCAGATATTGACGTTTATTATCCGTCAAACTGGATTTATAATGACGTCATACTCGGACTTATTTCTTGAAATCTATTCTTGAGATAATATTCAGCCGCTCATATATGCACAGTTAAGATAAATAAATAATCCTTTTTGCAAACAATATTCGGGAAACAAGGTTCAGTGGGATGATAACATACTTTATATAAATAACCAATAAATTTTAATGTGAGTTAATAATTGTTAACGAACGCATTTAAAACATCTAGAGTAACTGTAAATCTCGATTTTAAAATTTTACAATATCTCCGTGTTTTCAATATTTTCTTAAAAGGTGTTTTTATTTAATAAATAATTTGTTTATTTTATTATTATCATTATTTTACCTTATACTATCACCATGGCTATTACTGAGTTTTAAATTTAACTCGGTTATTTTAAGTACTTTAAAAATTCATAATTCCAGTATGCAAACCAACTATTTTTTTTTTTTCTTTTCTTTTCTCGTTCGTGATGTTAAATGCTATGTTGCCTATTTTTACTTATTTATTTATTTTTACTTTCTCTTATTTATATATGGCAGAGAAAGTATTATTTATAGGTCAAATATTGGAAACTGAGTATTTGCTTTAATTAAGAGTTTTTAAAATTTATTTTCAGCTTTTTTAGTAATTTGTCTGTGTGTCTGTTATCAACATCAATTAAAATTAGATAATCTAAATCTGTATCGTATGAGAACATGACTTGAACATTTTCGTTTTGATCAAACAAATAGTTCGTTATATAGGAATATTTAAAAGAATCCAAAAGATACAATAAACGAAATTTACCGTTGTTACATTTTAATATCTTCATGCTGCGTTAAACATAGGAAAACTGAGTTATAATTTCCGAACCTACATATGTAATGAAAGTACTGTAAACAGGACAAAAATTCGATTTTGAGATTTTGACGTATTTATGCGTATTGAGATCCCCTGAGTTCATTTTTGCTATTTTTACGGTGATATAGGTATGTGTGTGTGCATGCGAGCGTACACGAGAGCATTTAAATGCATTGTTCGGACGAGGTAAAAGTTGGTATGTATGTTATAGATCACGTAATGTATAGATTTTGGTGAATATAGCACTTAGAGTTTTTTTACAGGGACACAACGAAAACTTCTTTATTATTATGGTCTGTGGGGTGACATTGTTTAAAGTGCGATAGCGTCTAAATACCTTACTCGATCAAGTTTTAAATCTGTATACTTGTTATAGGTCACCGTCACACGAACTGTATAGATATTGGTGAATCTAGCACTTATAGTTCTTTTACAGGGACACACAAAAGAATTTGTGTACATTACGTTCCCTTAAACCCCATACTATTTGGGAAAAAATATACTCAAACACACGCTATTATAATTTTTTTCTTTTGTTTATTTAACAAATTCTCTTACTTTAATTTATTTAAACAACCGTTAATCACTTAAAGTCGAGAGAAATCACTCCAGATTTCTTTTTTGTTTGCTCAAAAGCGCTTCTTATATAATACGGTGGATATATTAATGCTGCAGTTGGAAATTGCTTGAAATGATTTTTTCTTTCTGTGCTGAATTTATGTACACTATCTGTTGTGTATACAACTTATCGTCACTATACATGGATACTTAATATAAGTCGAATAAACTGTTAAAGAGTACTGTGAAAGAATTCTTTTAATTTAACCCTTTATCTACTGCATTATGAAAGGGACAATAAATGTATCTGAAACAAACTTTTTTAGTTACTTAAGTGTATTTTTTAATTATATATACAATAAAAATTAAGCATATCACATCATCATAGTAATTAACGAGGATTTATTGAGGTGGTACTTCAGTGTACCATTGGTACACAGAAGTCAAAAAAGATGTTAGAACCTTAAAAAATGGTAAAAAAGGATTTAACTTTTATGTTCCTTATATTTTTTCTGAGATTGATAAGTGATTCTTGAGATAATATAAAAATTAATTATAACACTCATGAAGGTTGTAAAATCTGCCAAGCAAAAACAGCGGCAGCACTGGATAAAATCCTTTATTAAACAGAAACGATTGCATACAGCGTCTAGCGACTTATAGTGAGATTGAAGGGAAGTATATACGTTCTATTCTTATAAATGTCTTTGATATTTCTTCCCTAAATTCGATTTTATATGCTTTTTCAACTAATAGTAGTTTAAAGTACCGTCATTAGATAAAGGCAAAAAGGTTAATAACGCCATCAAATGTTTTATAAATGTAGCTGCGATATTTGAACAGCCGTGCTCACATAGCAACGGATGACAAATGAAACCATTTCTAAAATAATTTTTAAAGCCTTTTGGTAATGTTCAAATACAGTATACCTTGTAACACATCTTAAACTGTTACAATCTAATTTTATAAAAATGCTGGACAAGAGAAAATAACTTAAGTGCTATCAGATTTTTTTTTTTTTTCCTTTAGGTTTTTCATTTTATTTTTTTATCTTAAATTTCTTTGATGGTTGTAAAAATTCTACAAATGTAAAACTCGACGTCTAAAAATTTATTTCTCGCGTTTCTGCGTTAAAGAAAATAAACGTAACTATATATATTTTTTCCCAAGAATGTTTTGACACAAAATTCTCTTTTGAGGTGAAAATGTTTTAAAACTATTTTCTAGTCAGTTAAAGAGTTAAATTTTTATAAAAATCTTTAGTTAAAAAAAAAAAAAAGAAAAGAAAGAAAGAAAGAAAAGAAAAAAAGCGGAATTTTGTGTTTGAATATTTGTGAATAAATCTGTGTAATATAAGAAAGTTTCAAAGTGAAAAAGTTTTGCGAGAGAAATTTTTTATAAAAGTATCACGTAGGGTGTTATCTTTTACAAATAAAGCGTAATACGAAATATTTTGCGATATATATGATTTACTAATTAGGTCTGGATAATAAAGATCGCAAATCAAACAAGCTTTGATACTATGTAATATGTATACATTTTAAAACGTTTTAAGGAAAAAGTAAGCTTTCTATTATTTTTTAATTAATTAATTAATTTTCTGTTTGTTTAACGGAAATTTTATAACGAAAAAAATTTCTGAAGTTTTCTGATTGCTGTAATACATTGAGATAAATTTCTGCTTCAAATAAATAAACGAATAAATTATTATAAAATAAATACATAAATTATTACCTACTGAATGGATTCCTGCATTTATATTAATATTTACGTCTTTCTTCGAAATTATCTTTCTCGGGAAATGCTTAAAGACTATAAAAATTCTTATACATCGAGACTTAATGATGTTTCAATTATATATAGGAAATAAGAACATTAAAATGAATATATTATCATTTATCACTTTCTTCTTTAATCTTCGTATCCTAAAAATATAAAAAGATTGGTGGTTTTGGACCATAATTCACAAAACAACAGATTTGATCATTTAAAAATATTTTTAACGACATCTTAATGTTTTTTCTTTTTCCATAATAATAATAATAATAATTATTATTATTTTTTAATAAAAAAGTCAATTTTTTCTTACAGTTTTAAGGGGCCACTGTAGCCCAGTCGGTAAAGCGCCGGCCTCGTAATTGGAAAATTGCGGGTTCGGCACTCGCACAGGCCAAAGACCGTCGTGTACAATAATGGTGACTGGTGCACGTAAAATCTGTCGTTGCCGCAATGTCCTCCATGTTCTCATCAAAAATTATACCTCTGGGGGTCACCGAAGCGGGAGAGCCATCCCTTCCGTGGATTATCAAAATTGTGATGGCATGTCTCCGGACCACCTCTAGGGGTGTGTCCCAGACCGTCGCCAATTGCCCATCTACGCAGCACTAGTGTGACGTTAAACCCAACCATCCATCCATTCTTACAGATTTAAAAGTGGCTTGATTTTATTTGTACAAATGTATAGCTAAAATTTTGTGTTAATTATACATGACCGTTTTTTCTGAAATAATTTTGTCAATTTTATAATTACAATTTTATGTATTGATTTTTATAATTTATTGCAGATATTACATGCATATACAGGATGGTTGTAATTAAATTTCTGCTATAAACACAAACAGTCCTTTATAACAAAAATGGATAAGCGTACCTCATGAATCCTCTCTATACTAAATTTGGTGGTAATCATCCCGTTTTAACTGCAGAAAGCTGTTTATAGCAAAAGTTGAATTACAATGACTGTGCATTTGCATTTTCTTAATTTTTGAGTTCTGTTATTAATAAACATGTTATTAGGACGGATGACTATAAGTTTTAATCTTGATTTTTTGTAGACCAGTTTTGTGTAACACCAAAATAAATTAGAAATATCAGTCCTATCATTACGAATTTAGTATCAAATGAAAGGGGCGAATGTTCTGAATTCAGGGGTACAAACAGTTTTTCGATACGGCAATTAGATTTTTTAAAAATTAACTAAAGTATAAAATTTAGATGGCAGCACTTTTAATTCATTTCAGTCATTTAAAAAAGTATGTGGCCCAGTTTTACGGTCAAAAAATGAGATAAAAAATAAATAAAAATTTTACAGATTGAAATTAATAGTCCTCCGTACTAAACTAAATTCTGCCTTTGACTGAATTTTTAATATTTTTTTTGATACATTTGTCTTCATTAATGCGTAAAAATAAGGAAATTCATACAGATATTTGGTACTAGCTATGTACCGAGTGCTCGGCAATTTAGCCAAGTGCCAGATATATATTGAGTAGAGTACTCAGTACAGCTCTATTATTTTACCACTATTAGTAGCCCGTATACAATTGTGTATCTCTTAGAGGCTGCATTTTGCGCCAGGAGATAATTTCCCCCCCTTTTCTTTAACTGATCATTGTTCACTCTGTAAATGATTCCATCTTCCTGCGTATTATAATGTGTATGTAGAGAAGAGAAATGATCAGGCTTCATATTACTTAATATCTATATTTCGAGATGAAGTTCGATTCTGGGAAAGTGAATTTTGTGCGATATTATTAATTAGTTAATAAATTTAAATGCAAGATCTTCTAAATGAATAACGTGACTTTAGATGGTAGAAAAAAGTAAAAATGTATTAAAGGTAGATTAAAAATTAAAAGCTAAAACTGGTATTTCCTGACAAGAAACTTCCTTTCCATTCAGAAAGGATGCAAAACTGGATATTTTGATGCAGTGTATAAAGTAATCTTTAAAAAACAAAACTATTGATCGAAAGTTTTTTAAAACTCGATAAAACTAATATTAATGATAATTATTGTAATTCTATATAGATAATGTAAAATGAAATAATAAAAACCATTTAATTTATAGAAGTTTATGCTGAATTATGATGGCACTATGGGTTGCCCTCTTAGAAAGGTTTCATTGAATTAATAATTACAAAACTTCGAATAAACACCATATAATGCAATAAACTGCATTGAATTTTATGGTGTTTACTCAAAGTTTTGTAATTATTACTTTAAAACGCCAGTTCTGTGGTGCTTTCTTATTATCAATTGAAATATATTTGCAAAATATACTAGAACTCATTGTAAAAAATTTCTAAACACTTGAGAGGGGCTATTTGAGAAAAAGGATGATTTAGATGTGAATAACGATTTTTAATTAATGGTAACAAATTAATAGAAACAAATGACTAATTATGTATAATTATTACCTATCTAGACAATTTTTAAAATTGTGCACGACCTTTTAATGTGTTATTTCACCCTGACCTTCAATTTATCTCAATTGAAACGATCGTATAAAGGAGAGAAAAAAAAAAAAAAATGACATGAATGCCAATCGACTTCAAGCAGGTGAAAATTCTAGGTGTAGTAAACAGTTAGATTTTCTTTGTTTCCATAAATAAGAAAAATAAAAGATGCGGGAATGCGACAGGTGTTCGCCATTTGAAATAGACGTCTCTCAGCGGGATCTAATAAAGAAGCTTCACACATATCTACCGAAGAATTGTCAGCTGTCTGAGGAAGAAAATTGAAAGAATGAAAAACTTTTAATCGATACAACTTGAAATCTCGAAATATTTAAAATAAATATAATTTTTTAGGGTTACATTATGTGGCGAAGTGATAAATTAATACTATTCTACACTTACCAATATATTTTTACTTTCCGAACATACATATGTAAGGAAAGTATTGTAATCATGTAAAAAATCGGATTTTCAGATTTTTGGTATTTCTACACGTTTTGAAGTCCCATGAGTTCATTTTTGCTATTTTTACGGTGATGTATGTATGTATATTTCTATGTATATGAGTGAACTAGATAGCTTCTAAATATTTTGTTCGAAATGGGCTGGAAATTGGTACGTATGTTATAGGTCACTGTATCACAAACCTTATTGATTTTGGTGAATCTAGCACTTATAGTTTTTGTTTTTTGTTACAGGGACACAAAGAAAAATTCTTTATCACTATGGTCTATGGGCCCAAACTTTTTAAAGTGCGATAACGTCTAAATGCCTTATTCGATTGAGCTGTAAAATTATACACATGTTATAGGTCACCGTCGCACGAACTGTATATATTTTGATAATCTGGCACTTATAATTATTTTTTACAGGGACATAAAAAAAAAAAAAAATTCTTTCTCATGAGTTTAAAATTTTTAAAGAGCTATAACGTCTAAATGCCATATTCGCTTAAGCTGAAAATTTAGACACAGGTTATTGTTTCACGAACCGCATAGATTTTTGTGAATCTAGCACGTATAGTTTTTTTTTTTTTTTTTTTTTTTTTACAAAGACATAACGAAAAATTATCATTATATTCTATGGGCTCAATTTCTTTAAAGTGCGATAGCGTTTAAACGCCTTATCCGATTGAGCAGAAAATTTATATACATGTTATAGATCATTGCCGCACGAACTGTATAGATTTTGGTGAGTCTAGCATTTATAGATTTTTACAGGCTCTCAAGGAAAAATCTCTTTATCATTATGATCCATGGATTTAAATTATTTGAAGGGCAATAGAATTAATTCAAACAACATACTCTATTATAATTTTCTTCTTTGTTTATTTAATGACCTTTTTTACTTTTATTTATTTATGCAATCGTTAATTACTTAATGATTGGAAAGTTGAGTGGAGTCATTCCAGATTTTTCACTCTACTCATCTCTCTCTATCTCTTTTTTTTTTTTTTTTACCTGTAAATTTATGAGTCTTCAATTGCGATGCACTATTACTTCTTTTATGATTTGTAAGCTTTGTAACCTGCTGAACTTGAATATTATTAGAATCGTTCTTAGACAGTCACACACCGTGCCATAGGAAATTAGTCCTTTAGAGAGGTTACATATTTCGTACATATTTAAGGTTACATATTTTGTACCTTAAATGACTTTAATTATTAAAATTTTCTTTATCTATGACCATTACATTATTTACATAGACTTTTAATAATCATTAATATTATTTTGTTTCAGTTTTGAAATTTTTTTATCAATAATTTTGTTTTTCGAACGTTATTTCATATACCGGAACAAATCCTTCAGCTTAGCATCATTTCTGAGTAGGAAAGAGGAATCTATTATTCTATAAATTTACACTAAAGTTTTTTGGTTAGAAATAATAATTTTAACTTTTAATTTTTAACCTTAACTAGTTTATATTTGTATTTATTTATTCATTTTTTTTTGCTATGTAAAGTTAGCATTATACATTTAAAGCAATTGCAATTGATTTTGCTTGCTAAATAATGTTATGATACAAAATATTCGCATTTTTTGAAGTTTGAAGTTCATCTTCAAATAGTCATATTCAGAAATATGAAGTGTTATTACTTCTTTTCTCTACATACACATTATTATAATCCACACCAGAATAAAATTTGGTTTATTGAACTGTGGTGAGAATAAGTTAAAATAAAAAGAAAATTAACTGCTCTGGCCCAATGTGACCTCGTAAGAGATAGTAACAGATGTATATGGGTCTTTAATGGAGATGTATTAGTGTTAAGGCATATGGGAAATTTTAAGACTGGAAAAGCCTGACCCTAAAGGGGTGAATAGCCCTTAATTATCGATAGATTTTAGAGAGGTTACACTAATTACAAGTTTATAGATTTCAAAGACGGAAGGAGGCCGACCACCACTGTATAGCAGTTTTAAGTGATTTTAATCTTTAGAGAGGACTACAATAGTTACATACTACATTTAGTTCTGTTCCATGTTCCTGATTTGAGAGGATTCAGTTTATACAAGATGGGATTTTCGTGCAGTTCTCGTTGGTGTGAGGGCCGGATCAATGAGAACAGTGGATAGATTCGTGGCATGAGAAGCTTGAGTGTCTCAGGAACTGACATCTGGAGCATCTCTGATTTTCAGCTTAGAATCTTATTTTACATTTGTAGGGTCCATAAAAGACGTTTCCCTATGCTAGCGCGATTTCGCGAAGATGAAGAGGCAGCTGGATTATTACTCTTGGGGAAGTTTCGCTCCTTGATTTAGTGATTCTGTGTATTTTTATTTTGTGGCAGAGGTTCCTTGGAAAGCGAAAGTAACTGCTCAGGTGAACTATAAAGAATCTCGGAGTAAATTCATTTGACAGACCAAGTACTAGGATTCGCATATTGGAGGGCTTTGAAAGCTGGGAAGGATACGGAGGCTGTGTTTTTGAGTTGTTTTTATGTGTTGCTGTTATGATAAGGTGTATTAATGCTTGCAATTCCATTTGCTTTACTTTAATCTCTGTTATTGTATCAGCAGATTTCTTTAATGTTTCGGTGATTGATGCTTGCAGATGTATGAGGTCTTCTCGTGAGTAAGGCTGGGTATGAGGGGGAACTAGTAAGTCAGCTTCTAGACGCTCGAGGACTTTTAACTGAATCTCGGTAACAGTGTCGAAGCATTCGCTGTCTTTGATGTTAGAATCAGTGATTCCTTTTTTGAAGCTCTGTAGCGTTTCACTGACTATGGAGTTGAAATCTATGACATCTGTGCTGAAGTTCTGCAGTGTTTCCTCAATCCACTGGAGTTCTTTACTGGGAGGCTCCAGTACGCCATATTTCTATAGGCGTCGAAGATTTTTGGATATTTTAATAATTCTTGTAAAGATTCCAGACATGGCCTTGAGGTCAGTTTTTAGTTCCTTTACTGTGGTGCACTTACGACGTCAATACCCTTCCTCGCTAGGAATTTTATAGTTTGAATGTCTGTGAGTCCTATCTCCTCACATTTTATACTGGGCGAAATATTTCTTAGGAAGTATTTCTTTTTGGCAATAGTTGGAGTGGATGGAAGGGGTGTCTTTGAGAATATATTTTTCAGTTCTCGATCTTCTTGAGTTATTGTTAACGGTGGTTCGGTATCAGTATAACTATCGCCGCTTTTATTTCCAGATAGTCCCATTGTTACTGGTATTATGAGTTAATGTAAAGTATTCAGACAAAACAGCTGTGATTCATTGAAGGAACGTTAGATTATAAGAAAAGTTATTACGAGCTCATTTTATAATGCACCATTATTTTCTCTATTCTTACACATGTAGATTTTGAATTTAAATAACTAATTTATGAGCTATGCTAACCTGTAACTTCTTTTATAAATCGTTAGCTATTTTTTTCCACAAATAAATTTGTATGTTACGAGACCAACTCATAATACCCACAATTTTTTTAAAAATAATTTGTTATTTATAGTACCCATGTAAACTTACATGTTATGAGCCTAGAACCAGTTGTGCTCTGAAATTGAAAACTAAAACTAACAGTATATAAAATAAAAAATTTGATCCCCCCCCCCCCCCCCCGAAAAAAAAAAAAAAAAAAAAAAAAAAAAACAGGTGCACGAGATGTAATTATGCAACGAAAAATTATGCAAGCTATATATTAAACAAAATAACTCTTTACAAATATTAAAATATAACTTTAATAATACATTTAAATTGTTCATATTAAACAATCAGAAAATGCTGTTATTTTTTGCTTGGAGGAGGAGGGGAAATATATGGAAAACAAATTATTTTTAAATTATAAATAAGAACTGAATTTCCTTCTTGATATCGAGATTATAAAAAGTGCTTTGAAACCGGATGCATGTATTTGAAGGCCTTTATCGAAAGAACATAATTCTTTTTTTCGATGTGGCAGCTGAGGCAATAGTGGAACAAAGTACAGGCGCTTTTCAAGTGTGAATCAAATTTGCTATTTTCTAGGAAACTTCAGCTAACTATGGCTGAATTTGTAAAGAAAAAAATCTCTTTCTAGAAAAGAGATTTAACAAATGAGTGAATGAATAAATCACTATATTTTTTTCCCATTACAATATCTGAAATATTTCATTCAATACATTTTAAATTTTTTGTATTTAATACTTTCAAACAGGAAAAAAAAAAAAAAAAATTCTAATAAAACGAAATTGTCAAAAAACACATCTGGTACATTTAATTTTTATAATTATATAACAAAAATTTTGCTGGTAAATATTATTATTAAATTTGTTTTTAAAAAATGTTGTCTAATTCCATTGTCGAAAATTCTAATTATAAAGTAAATCGTTGTCGTTCACATGTATAAGATTACGATACAGCCAAATTTTATGATAAGTTAAATGAAAGTTCATCGTAAATGGTAGGTAACGAATAATTTTCAGCATTTGTGCGTTTCCTCGACTGGGAGTTTCCGCCCTCATTCAACATTGACTCCAAAGGACGAGGAAAGAGTTATTTTATTACAGGAGATCAAGAGCGTGCAATAGAGAACTTCGCCAACAGACAAAGCCCAAATTACCAGGTTAATCCTGGTTTTTTTTTTTTTTTTTTTTTAAATTCCATTTTCTCTTTCAGAAAATTCACAATAATTAAATTTGTTCTACTTTTTCCACAAATTGATTTTTTATTGTTTTCTAAAATTTGATTTTTAAAATTTTTAATATTTAATTTTCAAGCTAAAAAAATGAATAAAAATAATAAAAATAAAATAAAATAAATGTTCTTAGTTTATTTTTCTTACTTTATAGCTTCAAAATAAAATATTCAAAATTTCAAAGCCAGTTTTTTTAGGGGGGGGGGGGGGAAATTCACGGTTGTGAATTTTGTAAATGTGAAAATGTAATATATATATATATATATATATATATATATATATATATATATATATATATATAATAAAAGGAAAGGTTTGCCTGCCTGTCTGTTCTTCTGTACGTTCAGACTTTATTGCCCGTAGAATTACAAAATCTGACATACGGATGCTCAGAGCCTTCCCGAGGGGACGGTGAAAACAGAATTTAGAAATATTAATTAGTTGAGGAGATATTAATTAAAACGTCGACCTATGTCTAATCAAAAAGTGATATCAATGACTGAGAATTCACCGCAATTTCATTAGATATTTTAACGAAGTTAAAAGCAGAAATCTATAATAATAAAAGGAAAGGTTTGACTGTCTGTCTGTTATTCTATACCTTCAGCCCCTATTGCCCATAGAATTACAAAATTTGACATACGGATGCTCAGGAGCCTTTTTTTTTTTTTTTTTTTTTTTTTTTTTTTTTAATTCCATTTTCTCTTTCAGAAAATTCACAATAATTAAATTTGTTCTACTTTTTCCACAAATTGATTTTTTATTGTTTTCTAAAATTTGATTTTTAAAATTTTTAATATTTAATTTTCAAGCTAAAAAAATGAATAAAAATAATAAAAATAATAAAAATAAAATAAAATAAATGTTCTTAGTTTATTTTTCTTACTTTATAGCTTCAAAATAAAATATTCAAAATTTCAAAGCCAGTTTTTTTAGGGGGGGGGGGAATTCACGGTTGTGAATTTTGTAAATGTGAAAATGTAATATATATATATATATATATATATAATAATAATAATAATAATAATAAAAGGAAAGGTTTGCCTGCCTGTCTGTTCTTCTGTACGTTCAGACTTTATTGCCCGTAGAATTACAAAATCTGACATACGGATGCTCAGAGCCTTCCCGAGGGGACAGTGAAAACAGAATTTAGAAATTTTAATTAGTTGAGGAGATATTAATTAAAACGTCGACCTATGTCTAATCAAAAAGTGATATCAATGACTGAGAATTCACCGCAATTTCATTAGATATTTTAACTAAGTTAAAAGCAGAAATCTATAATAATAAAAGGAAAGGTTTGACTGTCTGTCTGTTATTCTATACCTTCAGCCCCTATTGCCCGTAGAATTACAAAATTTGACATACGGATGCTCAGGAGCCTTACCGAGAGGATAGTGAAAACA
>OZ005650.1:189508028-189523124 GCA_963930645.1 Salticus scenicus
TGCATTCCAATACTATAAAGATGAATTTGTGCAATTATTTCTTTTTAACTGATGTTAATAACAGGTGTACATACAAATTAATCTCTAAAAATTAGACTTTCGTTTTCAGAGAACCTCAAAACGTGATATTATTAAAAAAAAAAAAAAAAAAAACAGAGGTGAAAATAGAGCTTTTAAAAATATTTTTCTGACAGTATAGGTATGAAAAATTGATTTTCCTTCCTGAGCAATGCTTGTCGGCAGAGTAAAATGCAGCAAATTAATACGCTTTTATTAATAACTTGACTTGATGTATGTAACTATTAATGTATGTATAGGAATCTTGAAATTCAATTTTCAGCCACCTCCGGTCGTCCGATTGGTTATACCCCCGTTTCGCCGACACTAAAATTTCCTACCCCCTTTCGTTGACAAATTCCCCTAAAAAGGGAAAATCATCGCTATCGGTTCAACACCTGTTTCGCTGACATTGTGTCGGCGAAACGGGGGTATAACAAAATTTTTTCAAGCGCGTTTAAGAATGTTGAACATCTGGAAGAAGTGTGTAGTTTGAAGGCAATAATCCTAAAAAACTTAGAAGCTAGTTTATGCAGAGTAAAGGTTGGGAAGTATAAATAGGCTACACCCGGAGATAGAAATTAGAATGTGAAAAACAGGCGTCAATAGCACTTAATTATTTTTTCTTAATTACCAAAATGATCTACTCGGGCACAATTGTTAAAATTTTTAATAGGATAAGACTTAGTTTATTATTATTACTTAAATAATAAATACAAGCACAAAAGTTAATATGGATATATTTATATTTAAAAAAAAAAAAAAAAAAAAGTAAATAAATAAATAATATAAAACTTCCGTAAAACTGAATAAATAGTAGAATTTCTTTTTAATTACCTGCTGGCCAATTCATTTTTAAATTCAGCCGAATTCCAAATATTACATCTTCAAGCAAAATGAGAATTACCAGAGAATATTCATTTGTATTTTTTTTTTTTTTTTTTTTTTCTTTTCCTTTTCGGTTGTTTTAATTATTAATTTTTACTTTCAGTTTTATAAGTCCAAATTTGATTAAATTAATTGAGTATTTCAGAGTATTTTTTTATTATAATTTGATAAACTAAGAAATAACAATTGGTAGAAAATTAAAAAATAAATAAACTGAAATATTACGATCAGGATAGAACTTACTTCAGTGTTGTTATTTTAGAAATGGAATCTAATGAGATAAGGAAAGTTAATTTTAAGCAAGGTCGAGGTCTTGAAGATAAGTACCTAAATTCTTTTAACCCAATAATATTTATGCTTAAACATACACACACACAGGCAGAGAGAGAAAAAAAAAAAGAATCCTTTGATTCAAAATATAAATAAATAAATTATTTCTCTTTACCTATATTTCTAAATTGTAATAAAAATTGCAAATTTATAATACAATTATTCCTATACTGACAGGCTATGCCCACTTCGCTGGTCCTATATTTAAATGAATTTTCAAAAGAATTCAATTTCTATTCATTTTTATACAACCTCATAAGTAAAAACTCAAAAAAGAATAATTTAAATCGCTCGAAACCTCGCTTCGGGTAACCGTTGCCTACGACAGCTACATTTTCGCGAACACTACATCGGGTCAAAGTTCTTACTACCTGCAGAAAGGTCTTTCCTAGGCACTTCAGTTTTTGTACTTATCGACGACAAGTGGATCTGTTATTCTTTAAGAACTGCGATTGGCAGTATATCAGCATGTAATATTTTAGTTTTTGAAGCATGTATTTTATAGCCCTCGTTCTTTACTCTATATTGCCATTTGATTCCAACCAATATAATAAATAAAAGAAAATGTAGATTTTTCTTTTAAAAAGAATTAGATGAATGAAAAAAAAAATTAATTAAACTTAAATTAAAACTAGTATGTTGTGGCCATCACAAGACTTTCTTCTATATTTTCCTGTACAAACTCACTGTGCGAATAATTTATTAAAACTATTATTAACATGAGGAATGAAATGGTTTTGAAATCTAACACTAAATATCCAAAGAAAGACAATTTTATCGTCTATAAATAACATCTTAATATATGTAATGTTTTTATAATGGTTATCTCACATATCAAGTTTCGTACAGTTACATGCCATAGATATTGAGGTATAGCCATGAATAGATGAGATTTAAAGTATAGCAGCGCCACCTATTGGCCGATAAGCATCGAAACTGACTCAGCATAATAGCTTTCTCACATATCAAGTTTTGTTTGATTATACGCAATAGAACCTGAGATATAGCCAGCCCTGAAATTGCAGAAATCGCTGTATAGTAATGCCACCTGTTGATTGGTTGACACCAAAAGCTGATAGGCACTAACTCAGGTCAACATGCATCTAGAAATAAATTTACATGTAATTCTTAACTGTAGTTCTGAAGATACAGTTGCCACAAAAATTTTGTTACACGCAGACAGACAGACATTTTCTAAACTATCAAATCGTGTTCTAAACCTCTCAAAACGTGTAAATCCATGGAAAACCAGAAGTCGAAAATTTTTACGAATCCAATACTTTCTTTTATTGAATAAAGAAGAAAGTAAAAATAAAATAAAACAAAATAAATGATAAAAAGTTGCTATATATTATAAATTTAATATTTGTTTTTATTACATATTTGTTTTTATACTCTTTATTTGCATTCATCTATTTATTACTTTCTTCTATATTCAATAGAAGAAAATATTGGATTCGTAAAAATTTTAGACCTCGGGTTTTTGATGGATTTACACGTTTTGAGAGCTGTAGAACACCATTTGACCATTTTTATAAAAAATCTGTCTGTCTGTGTCTGATAAAATTTTGTGGCAACTGTATCTCAGGGACTACTGCACATAATTTCATACAAATTGGTATGTAGTTACACATTGACATAAATTAGTGCCTATCAACTTTTGGTAAAAATTGTCCAACAGCATGCGTTGCCATCCAGCTTCTTCTAAATTTTCAACATGGTGGGATAGAACAAAATTTTGTATAAATGTGCATAAAGAGAATAATTTTTTAATAATCATTATGAAATTTAAAAGACTTGTTTGTAATAGACATAGTCAACAACTGGGGAAAAAATTGTATATGTAGGAGCCTTGACTGGCGGGGAGAGGGGGAAGATCCCCCTCGAGGGGAGTAAATTTGCATGATGAGTATCTTTCAAAAGATCTCGTCAATACCTTTAAAACGAATGGTTGAACCATCAATCTGCGATAATTAAAAAAAAAAGGGGATCGATTTTTTTTATTTATTTTTATTTTTTTTTTTTTTAACAACAACTATTGCAAAGTAATATTGAGAATAAAATTGACTTTCTTGAGATATTTAGTGTTATACTACTTCTCTAACATAGTCTATAAACCGTCTGCATTATCATGGAAGATAATTTTTTAAATAATAATGTTAATGAATTATTTTTACTGAGTGAATTTGTATAGGAAAATATAGAAGAAAGTCATGTGGTGGCCACAACATACCATTTTTCTTTAATATTTCAAAGATTTTCTGGTAGTGTCCTGCAAAGAGAGAAATTTTATGAACTATTTCATAAATTAGGCGTAACAAATGACGAATGAATGGGGTATTTTGGTCGTTAAACTGTACTTTCTAGGTGCAAAATACATTTAATGACTGCTAATTTAGCACTTTGGCTATACCAATGTATGTATTTTATGCTAAATTATTATTTATAAAAGTATATTGCAAATTAACATTTGTCTATAGAAAATTTATTTTCTCTAAAGCCCTAAAACAAAAAATGTTTACGTAAATGAATAAAAAGGAAGCTACATAACAATGGTTATTAATTATACACATTTTTATCATATTAATTAACATTTAAGTACTTAGTTGTTTAAATGAAGCAAATATCCTACAGCATCAACATAAAAAAAAAATCGACCCAAAATCAAAAAATTCTAATTCATTGTGTGTTTGTGCACCTGGGCCTGTCAGTCATATCAACCGATAAAAAGGAGTAGACTGGACACTAACTAATCTTAAGTAACTTCTTACGTTTACCCACCATTTTGTCGAACTGAAATTTCCTTTCCACTTGTTTTCCCCATTCCTATAGAACAAATCCCTAAATAGCTCAAAAGGGAATCTTGAATGGGAAAAATAAAGGGGTAGGAAATTTCTTGTCGGCGAAACGGGGGTTACACCGTCCGATTGACCTAAAGTTTTGCACGCGACTTCATAATCAGTGGCAATACAATATACAAGTCCCCTCAGGGCATTTTTCAGAGACAGGTTCCAGTGGCAAACGAAAAAAATTTATAAATGTTAAACACTTGCTGCACAGGATTTGGCCGTATTTGTATAACGTCGAGAAGCGACAGATATATATTTTTTAAATGCTTTAAAATTATATAAAAAATTTGGTGTGTCACTCACACGACTTTCTCTTAACCTGCATTTTAATACTATAGATTCCTGCAACTTTTTTTTTTTTTTTTTTTTTTTTTTTTTTTATGTTAACATGTTCATTGCCAATCTGAAAATTGGAATTTCATGCAAATAAATAAATAATAATAAATTCCTTCCCTAATTGCCAATATATAAATACTACGCTGTGGTCACTATACTATTCCGCTTAGAAACTTAACAGCGACGTCCCCGCAATAACGTGTTATCAGCTGTTTGGTGAGAGCTCACCTCACGCGATATTGCGTGATTGGCATTTAACGTGTTATTAACAGATATATATATACAGATCACTCGCTAAATATTGAAGTTCCGTATTCAGGGCACCTCAAATTTGATATAACACTATAAACCAGAGTTGAAAATAAAATTTCGAAAAATATTTTATATACAGTATAGGTATGAAAAATTAATTTTCTTGCTTAAGAAGTGATCGGGGACAGAGTAAAATGTAGCAAAATACTGCTGTCTAGTACATTCAAGGGAAAAAAGCGTTTAGTTTAATTTTGGGTAGCGTTGTATATTGTGTATAAACTATATACACATCACGTCGTATACTTATATTTAGTCTTATATGAAAAACACCTAACAAAAAATGAAATACACTTCCAGAAATTTCCAGGTATAGCCTCAATGAATCCAAATACTTTGAGTAGCCCTGTAAATGAATGATGCATGATTTCCATACCACAATCTACAAAAAGATGGTTTTATGCATGTACAAAAATATGCTGATTTTGTTTAGGACAGTTCATAGATATTCCACTGTACTGACCAGAAATTTCTCCCATAGGCGTAATAGATTTGAATTCTCTTAGATGTCCCTGTACATGAACCATTTGCTTGATCTGAACGAAAAATTTAGGATAGCA
The DNA here is from genome assembly GCA_963930645.1 of Salticus scenicus. Taxonomy (NCBI): domain Eukaryota; kingdom Metazoa; phylum Arthropoda; class Arachnida; order Araneae; family Salticidae; genus Salticus; species Salticus scenicus. The sequence continues at coordinate 189,513,358 of OZ005650.1, forward strand.
TCAATATAGAATACCGGGTTTGCACTTCTGCTGCTTGTTCTTGAGACACACACGCACACGCACATACAAACCAAACGCTAAAAACGTCATTTTCGGAATCAGAGAACCTAAAAACGTGTAAATCTAACAAAAACTCAATTTTGAAAATTTAACCCCAAAACCTTACTTTCTCAACCATTTCTATGAATAAGAAAAAGTAATATTATCACTGAGATTAACTGGACACTCTTCCGACGCGGACATTCCATCAGTTTTGATCCAGACAATATTCATGTAAACCAATAGAAATATGTTTATTTTTATTTTATTTAATTTTATTTATTTATTTATTTATTTTTTATTAGGACAGAGGACTATTAGTCTCAATCTACGGATTTTTACGATACCAGTTTTACGATAGTTGGACATTTATCGAAATCGAAAATTTATCGAAAATATATTGAAAATATAATTGAATAATTTGAAAGTGATGTTATAATTTAAAGGAAAAAAATAATTATAATATACTTCCTTACTAAACTAAATTCTGCTTTTGCCAGAATCTTTCTTTCTTTCTTTTTTTTTTTTTTTTTTTTTTGAAAAAAAAGAAAAGAAAATTAATAATAATCAGTTTCGAAACGGACAGTATCGAAAAAGTTTTTTTTAATAATTTTGAATTAGGAAATTAAATGCGCGCGTGCAAAATGAAAATAAATAAATAAATAAACAAAACAAGATAATTAAATTTGAGTTTATTTTTTATTTATTTATTTATTTAACTATTTATTTTATTTTTATTTATTTATTTTTTATTTTTTTTTTAAGAAGGTTCTATTAAACAGGCAAAATAAATATTAAGTCTTTTCTGAAATATCTGTAAAATTTTTAGCATTTTGAAGAACGTGAATCAAGGGAAAATGCAAGCTAAGAAAACGCAATTTAAAGATTTCAAACCTGTAAAAAATATATCAAAAACCATAAGAATTGTTACCTGAACGTATATTTCATTGAACAAATTTAACATAGTTCAATTTATAAATATTAAATGTAAATATAAACTTTTATAAAAAAAACCGTCAATGGTGTCAAAATAAAGGTGCCAAATCCCATTAACTATGGTCTCATCTTATGACATTTAAAATAAAAAGACCATTTAATTTGAAGCACATATCTATTTTTTTATTCTTACCAAAAATCATGTTAGATGGCCTACAAATAATTCAATAATTTAATTTTTTTGAAAAAAAAAAAAATAATAATAATAATTCTGCTTCCAAAAACTAATTAATTAAAAGAACTTTTTTAACTATAATTTTGTGCAGTAAAAGTAGGATAAAATTCGATTCTTGCCTGAAAGTATTCAAAGAAAATACATCTCAAGTAATAAACTGCTTATTGAGAATAATTTCAATTAATAACAATTAATTGAAAAGAACTTCATTTTTAAGCTAAAATTAATGCACAGGACAGCTGTATAATTATTAATGCACATGTACTAACCTAGGCTGATCTATCTACAATCAATATTTTAAGAAATTTCGTGCTACTTTTACTCATTTAATGGTGCTTACTAATAAAAGGTATAGAAAATTCCATGATATCTGAAAACTGTAATAAGATAAATAAATAAATAAAATCTAAAATATTATATTTTATCAATGTGGTATAAGAATTTATTAATTCAATGGAATATAAATCATTGGCAGGATAAATGTTTACCGCCAAGAAAAGTAATTCAAACTTAATAATTCAAAAAGCTGCAGATTACACTGCGTTTTTAAAACATATAAGTTCTTTTTTTTAGTGCTAGAAGCCTATTTCAGTCGGTACATCGTTGTCGAATTTTTATACGTTACTCTTAATAGTGCTAAGGGCCTATTTCAGTCGGTTTATTGAATGGGGATTTATTGAATGAAGATTTTGTAGATAATTTGATTACTCATAACGAAGGTTACAAGTTTTTAAAAAATATAAAAAATTCTCCCAAATACAACTTTGACATGAGTCCCCCCAAGGCACAACTTTGACATGAGTCCCCCCCCAGGCCCAACTTTGACATGAGTCCCCCCAAGGCCCAACTTTGAGTCCCCCCCCAGGCCCAACTTTGACATGAGTCCCCCCCAGGCCCAACTTTGACATGAGTCCCCCCAAGGCCCAACTTTGAGTCCCCCCCCAAGGTACAACTTTGACATGAGTCCCCCCCCCCAAGGCACACCTTTGACATGAGTCCCCCCAAGGCACACCTCCCCCTCATTGGGAAAAAGAGAAAAAACGTTGTTTTGCTGTTTGGACTTCCAACGTTATTTGTTACAGTATCTGCAGCTGAAACACATTGGTTTGATTTAATGAAAACTTTATCATGGAATTTAGATCGTCACGAATTAACTAAAGAAGAATTTGTCGATATTAACAAGTTTAGCAGTAGGCCTCTGGCACTAAATTAAAATCTGTCAATGTCAGATTTTCATGTTTTTTTTTTTTTTTTTTTTTTTTTAAATAATTAAAATAAAATTGAGAAAAATCATGCTAAAGAAATGGAACAGCTTCAGCTCTTTGCTAAATTTGAAATTTTATGCAATTGCAATAGCCATTTTAATTCATCGCTAAAATGATAACAAAAATTTAAAAGCCACCAAAAGGCTCCTATGCTAAAGCTGTACTAAAGAAAATTTCAGAAATGAATAGAGTAACAGGTGCTAGAGACTGAAACTCAGTTATTGCATGTCTTTATATGGAAGAACAAATTAAAACAAGTCCTATTGTACTGAATAAATTAAATTATGTTTCATGTAGAATTTTATATCTATTACTTAAAAAACAAAAGTAGGCTAAAGATTTTTTTTTTTTCCTGAAATGTCTTTCATTTTTTTATTTTATTTTATTTTGCTAAATACAGCTATGGTACCGCTGAAAGACGAATGTTGCCATTAATTTTAAGTTAGGTATCTACCTAACCACGGCAGATTATGCAGTCATGTATTTGCGTCGCATCCCTTTGCTGCTGGCCAAGCTTTACGTGGCGATCAGTTGTGTAAAGTCACTGCTGAATGGTCCTCGTATAGAAGAAATTGATTGCTCAAAACTATCAGGAAATATTGGTGTAATGATGACGCATTAAATGAAATGGCTAGATTAGATTGCGAAGACATGAAAGAAAGAATTTTGAACTAGATTCATTTTATAATTAAATTGTAAAGACGAAAGCGTCAAGTCATAAGTTCAGTTTTGCTTTACTACTAAAACTGTTTATACTTTAATAAAATGAAAAGACTTAAGTGTCATTAATTAAAAGCTTATTTTTGTTTAAGACAAAAAAGAAATAAATTATATTTTAATAAAATGCAAAAACTTGAGTGCCATTAGTTATAGGTTAAATTTTTCTTTAAGACTAAAAAAAAAAAAAAAAAAAAAAACTAAAGAACACACTTTTATTGAAATGTGAACTGAAAACCGCAAAATAATTTATAAATTTAAAGTCTTTATTGAATAGCTGTAAGATATCCTACAAGTCGATGTAACCTAATCTTTGAACTGAGCTTCGAATAAGAGTAAAATATTCCTAAAAATGAAGATAAATATAACTAAATTTAATGGGGGGGGGGAAGTATTGGGTACTCAACTTCAGTCGTCGTGAATTTTTTATTGCTAGCTATTTATAAAGACAGGGTAATTATGAGAAAGTAAATATAGAGCAACTTACGATTTTTTTCCATTAAAATAAGTTACATTTATCTGTATTTTTATCAATGTCTTATTCTTATTCGGAGCTTAGTTCAAAAATTACGTTACATCGAGTTGTGCGATTTTAGTTCACATTTCAATAAAAGTATGTTCTTTAGGTTTTTTTTTTTTTTTTCTTTTTCTTTTTAAGTACTAGGAGGCTCTGTCCCCTGATCGCTCCACTCACCAACCCCGGAGGGAGGCTTCGCCTCCCCCCGACTCACTTTACATATTAACATATGCAGAGCTCTGCCCACCTATTCGCTTCTTTCTTTCACTGAAAAGGAATATTAATAGTGCATATTACAAGACAAAAGCAGAAAAATATCATGGAAACCCTCACATTCAATGTCAAATTTAAATATATAATATTTATATCTGTATTTTTATTAGAAATAAATTCATAATATCTAGACCATTTTACATTACACAATATGATTTTAAAATAATATTTTCGCCTTCCAATAAACTCACTTTTTCTCAGTTAAAAGATCCTATTGATATGCATAATTCTTGGGGCATTTATAGTATTTCCTGTCAGTGTGGTTTTCCATATATTGGACAAACTAAACGCAGTCTTAAATTTCGTCTAAAAGAACATATGAATTACGTCCGCAAACAAGAAACCAATAAATCGGCTATTTCTAAACATTGCTGGGAGGAAAATCATAATTTTAAATTTAATTCAGCTAAAATAATTTGCAGACCTAAATCCATTCATGAACTCGATTTCTTTGAAGCTTTTCATATTTATAAAAATTTTAAAAACCTTGTAAATTGTGATTTCGCTGTTCCCTATTTGTCTGATTGTTGGAAATTTTACATTCAGTCCACATTTCCTTAATTTTTCTACTGTTTACACAGCGACACATTCCTTAATTCCTATTGGCCACACTCCCCACCTCTTCCGTAATCCTATTGGTTGAACTAAATCCGTTCCCTCTCCTATATATACGAGCACTTCTCCAGATTCAGAATTATTTTTGCACTGAAGACGGTACGCTTTAGGCTACCGAAACAGCTGTATGCACCTCAATAATTTTTCTTTGGCGCTTCTGACGTAGTAGTTTATTCCTGTTTTAATGATTGAATATGCTTGAGTCCAGGCCTGGTTGGGATGCCCACCGTGAGCGTTATTCGGAGGCAACCTAGCTCTCATCTATGCCAGTTCAGGAAAAAAACCACGGAGAACGCTGAACAGCTATGATGATGATTGCGACCTGATTCGAGCCTGGCACCTCCCGTCTACTTTTTTTTCTTTTTGATTAGGAAAACAATAGTTTTATAATGAATTAGGATATGCTGTGATAATTAAAGGAAAATATAATTTTCTTTTCTTATAAATGTATTACCTAAGAATATGTTGTTTTCCAGCTAGACGAAATTACAACATAAATTATATATATATATATATTTTTTTTTTTTTTTTTCAACTAAAATCAAAAGCGGAAAAAAAAAAATAATAATAAACAAATAATTTTCGGTTAAACGTAAATCTAAGGGAATATCTTAAAAAATCTAAGTTAGAAAATAAGTAAATAATTTATAAAGGAATAAATTATATTTGGAAGTTCTTATTGCATAATGAAATGAGAGGAATATTTCTAAGTACGTTCAAGTGGATGAAATAATTCATTCAAAAAGATTTGTTATGAATATTATAAAATAACACAAAAATACTTTGAAGATCATGATGCACATAGTTACTGAAATATGAATATATATATTGAACATTTTAATAAATGTAAAATATAGTTCTTTCCTCCCACTAGTGTCTTTTTAAGATATGGAAAAATATGAGGAACAGGTAATAAAACTTTTAAAACATGTAAAAAAAAAATCTAAAACGAAGAGACTGGGGAGACAAGCAGTCTAGAAATGATTGAGTAGAAAACAGGCATTGTGTCCACTTGTAGGCAAATGATAAGAACAGCTTTACAAATCGTTCCGTCAAAGAGGTTAAATCTTCTAACCCTTTTGTCGTTTGGTAAACGTCCCATGAAGAAACAGCTTTCAACAATTAGCGGAATTCTCTTAAAGAACGTCCGTCTGCAGCCACTTGAAGGATTAGTTGGAATGAAATAAGAAAAAGAGCACGAAAATAAAAGATTTATTACTTTTTTGAATCCAGACGGAAATAATTCAAGTAAACTTAAATGAAAATGCATCACCTCACCTTTATTTTGTTTATTTTCAAAATGTAATAACTTTTATAATTTGCCTCAACAATCGATTACAGCCTTCTTGTGGTGTCGTTCTCTTGTTTGCTTTTCCTAAAGTCGGGGGGGGGGGGGATACTTAACGCCTTTTGTTCCCTCTGTAACGTCATGTCAACAGAAGTGCCAGAAATTTCTCACCGACAAACATAATTTTTCGATAAAGAAATTAATTTTTTGTTTGCTTGAATGCGTCATATTTGTGTTTGCTTTGATGTGTCATATAAATATATACACATCAGGGCTAGGAAAAATCTAGTTTTAAAAGAAAAAGAAAAGTACTCATCATTTTTCAGTATCCTGGAAAAAAAGGCATTTTGATAAAAATATATTTTCTTGAATTGTTAATTGTGAAACGCAAATTTTAAAGAATGTTGCAAACGCTTTAGTGAATTAGGGATGAAAATGAAAAAAAAAAAAGAAAGAAAAAGTTTTTTTATACTTTTTTTTTTTTTTTTTTTTAAAGCAATTTTAACCATCAACAAAATTTAGTACAACTGTTACTTAATAAGGGAAAAAATATAATGGGGGTTAAATATTTCTGAAGAAAACGAAAGAGAGAGAGAGAGGAAAAAAAAAGTTGCTTATATATATATATATACATATATTATTATTATTATTATTATTATTATTATTTTGTTTAATGGAGTCTAATTAAATTTTGTATAATTATCATTCACTAATCTAAGACAATAAATAAATAAATACTGTTGATGTAGATTACCTGGAGGGATCTAGAGCAGCATAAAAAAAAAATAATATTAATATTTTTCATATTTCCCCCCTTTTCTTATGACACAATTTAATTTTATCTTTACTCTCTATAATTATTTACCAACATATCACAGTATTCATTTTCATTTAAAATTAAATTTTCTGGAAATTCGGAACAGATGGCTTTACTAAAAATGAATTACTTCAGAAGCAATCTTTATTTGAAAATACAGAAGACTGGAAAGTATAGTTCAAGTTGCTATTCATAATATTATGTTTATTATGCATTATTTAATTACATTCATAAAATTGTTTTACAGATAAAATTTTAAGATAACTTTTATGCTGCCAAATAAATATTTTTCTACAAAACCTTTAATGAATTTTTTTCTAAAAGTTTTGTTTATGTAAACACTAAGGGATTATGGTGCAGCTGAACAAGTTTTGCGAATATAAATTAAAGCTTTTGGATTTCCTTCCAACATTTTAAAGAACTCTTCTTTTTCTTAAAATTATATTTAAAATAAAAATACTTTAACTACAATCATGAGATGGTTTTCTTGTATGATTGAAAATAAATTTTAAATGTTTTTTGATTTAAATGTAGTTACTTTTATTTCCGAAACAAATTATTTGCTTCTTTTACCTACATTAATATAAACATAATATTACAAATTCTCATATTATTTTCTTTGGAACTTAGTTTCCGTTGATATATTATACTTAGCTTGAATCTCAAAATAATTTATTTATAATTAATAATAGCGAAAATACAACCGTTGTAAGAAAAAAAAAAAAAAAAAACCTTTTACACCGTCCCCCCGGAAAAAAAGATAATAAAAATAAAGGTAAATTAATGTAAAATTCCACAAATGCATTAAAAAAAGATATAGAGAGAAAAACAAACAAACAAAAAATCTGGTACAAATCCATTAGTAACATAAACCTGGACAATGAAATGCAGAAAGCCAACTTTAAACGTACTTTTTACTTGCACTTTTTTATTTTTATTTCATTTATTTGTATAAATATAATTTTATTTTATTTTATTTATTTATTTTTTAAGGAAATGTTTATGCAAACGATTTATTATATTTAAAAAATATATATGAAAATAAGCATTAAATTTTTATGGCATTCTTTGATTTCAAACCGCTAATAAAATGAGCTGGCAGGGAGCTTAATTGTGCGACTGAATTATGTTTTGATGCGGTCTTATATTTAAAAATTGGAGAAAACTAAATTATTAATATTACCACCTAATTTTAAAGGAATATATATATATATATATGATTAAAATTCCTCTGTGTATTAAAATTTAATGAACATGTTTTGAATTATAATATTTAAAATTTTGTATTTCCAATGTTTAATTTATGTTTTCTTTCACATCTTTTAAAATTATAATCTTATGATACTGGTATAAAAATTGCACTTAGAAGTTTAAGAATAATTATCTCAGTTTTAACTCTTTAAATGTTAAAATAAGAATTTTAAAATCAGCATTCAAATAATATTATTTGTAACATGTTAAATATTTTAGCTTTCTCCTTCAAATCATTTATTTAGTTACGTTAAAGAAATCATAACACCAGCTTAAAGCGGCAGGCACACTTTTATTTATTAATCACTCTTTATCTTTGTATTCTCCCCCTCCTCAGATAACTTTTCGAGATGATTATTCTTCACAGGTAATGTACATTTGAATAAATAGTAAACATGTAACTGTACCATAAAGCAGAAAGTGACTCCTGTCGCCAACTTTCAAAATTTTTGGTTTTTCTTTCATAGCTTAGAATCAGTCACACAATCAGTAGATAACTGTGTTTAACATCCTTAATATCAAGCTATTTTACTTTTATATGCTTTAAAGATGTGGATATATTTTTCTTTAAATAGGAATATTATAAATTACAGAATAAAGATAATTTTGCTTCAAAGTCAAGTAAATCGAATATTCAACCTGAAACATTTCTAAAAGCAAATGGATCCTCTGGAAAGAAATTTGAAATATAAAAATACATTTCCTTAGGCTTCTTACTATGAGATTAAGATAAAGTGTTCTGTCAAGTATGCAAAGATGCAGCGTTCACAGTGGCACAAAGCAATTGGGCTTTTTAACATTCACGGTGAAGTACCGGTTGGTTCGATCCCAGCTCGCACTCATTTGGAGTTTTCCATGGTTTTCGCCGAAACTAATGTAAATAAGGGCTAGGATCACTTAGAAAGACCCCTTTATACTTTCGAGACAGTTTCATGTGTCTGAAAAGGGAGTTATGATTTACAGTATTTACAGTATATTATTTACAGTACAGTTTTATTTACAGTATATTGCAGTATAATATCATAACTTAGTAACGTATAGCTGAGCTAGTCTGTAGCTCAGTAGCAAAGTTGTAGCCTTCTCTTCGAGAATTTATTGGTCTAATACTGTCCCTATATATGTGAAATTTATAATAATATTTATATATTACTATTAGTCTAATACTATATATTTAATTATATGTGAAATATAATGAAAGCCCCCTTAAAATTAAGGCTTCATTTCTCAAACTTAAATGATTTTACTTCTTACCAATCCACTGATAGAGTCCTAATTAATTCTTTATTAATTTATTTTCTAAATATTTCATTAATTACAAATTCTTTAACTTGTTCTCAATTCTTAAAATTATTTTTATTTGCCGATGAAAAAACCGTTATTTATTATATTATGCAATGCATAGGTCAATTTAACCCAGAATGTTCTGACTCCTCCTTCTTGTGTATAGTATGAATCTCCTAAGATAATCAGAGCGCTCGCGATCACGTGATCGCTCCCGCAAGAAGAGAATGCTCCAGTCAGCTAGTTGTTTATTTGAGTTGTTAGTCGGAAGTTGGTTTTTCAAGATGTAAGTTTCAAGGGGGTCCGGGACACAAAATTTTTGTTTTTATTATTTATTGATGAATTGCTGTAATTATTTTTTCTGAAATTGAAGCTTTTTTCACGATGAAGTTGAGCAAGAAAGAATCTTAAAAAGAAATTAAATAAAATTTTAAAAATTTGAATAAAAATTTAAATTTTAAAATTTTTGATAAATTTAAAATTTGTTATATCTTATGAATTAATGATTCAGTTTACAAACTTTTTTCACCTTT